>JAQZBX010004892.1:0-58373 GCA_029593785.1 Cabassous unicinctus
AAAAAATCTATTTGCGTGCTCTCCTTTAACACAAAATATACTGAAATAAAAAGAAAACGTTACCACGATACTAAACACTTATGCAGATTAGCAAGGCCTCAAAGGTCCATAGCTAGAAATGAATCAGATTTTGAGATATGAAACTATTAATAAAAATGTAATATAACAGCCCAGTCCTGGAACTCTACTTGTTCAGGGTCATCACTATCATACGCATCATCACCCTAATGTCTTTTAGCCTGGCGTGGACTGGCATAAACAATTATCCCATGGAGTTTCCTGGATTTATCTTCAAGGCTAATGCAGGCAAAATCCAGCTTTGTGCAGCACGTACTTCATCTGTGGCATTTAATGAACACTGGAAAATCCCTAAGAAATGCTTCCTGGAATAACTCAGAGAGGTACCAAAGTTAAAAATAAATCTTATTTTCTAAGTTTAGGCTTGAATGGCTTAGGAGGGCATCCTCCCAGGATGGGTTATAGAAGTTATTTATATCCTAACTCTTTATTTTAGAATGGTATAAGAAGTATTTAGGCACATTCTGCATTTTCAGAACCTTGTGTTATATATAAGAATAATAATTTTTAATCACAACTAGTTGGAAAATCTTTTCTACATCCCCACTTGTACAACTGCCACACCAGAGTGTGGTCTGGCATGATTTTCTGTAACTGGCATTGTCAACTAACAGAAGGCAGAAGACTGGCCTGCACCCTGGACAAGCAACAGCTGCCGAAAGCACTGGGTGGATGGCATAGTGCCTGGTGAGGAGAGGGAGAGGCCTACCCAGCTGGCTCCTGCAAGAGCCAGTTCATGCACTACCACCATATGAGGCTTTCCTGAACCCGCAGAGGGCAAACACATGTTTACATTTATTTTCAGTTTTCCCATTTAAAATATGAGTACCAACAATGAAATGAATTTGAACTTAAAAAGTTGGCCCTTGGCACTAACAAGTTGAGATGCACTTGAGGCTTGTCTGTATCTTGAAACTGGCAATGGCTCTGGGCAGGTTTGAATTTCATCACTTAAACTGAAACAGAAAATTAAGACTCCTTGGATTGCCTTTACTAGGGCATCGCCTTGAGAATTTAGCTTTCAAAATTCAACCAAGAACTCAAGAATATATATGAAGGTGTGAATGAAAATTTTAGTGGACACTTGTCCTTTTTTTTTCTCTCTCTCTCTCTCTTTTTTTTTATGCCCCAAATCTAAACCTCATGTTTCTGAGGAACTCTGTACCTTGAGTCTTGGCGCGAAGCCCACTCCCCACTAGAAGAGAACAAATGGCCACATTCTTATTTTCTCAGCCTTCCTTGAGGCTAAGACATGAGTGCATGACTTAAGGTTAACCAATTAGACATACCCTGTCTCCCCACTTCCTACCCCCTAAGAGACAGGAACTGGGAAGAAGTCATTTTGGAGGCCTCAGTGGTAGCAGCAGCTAGATGGATTTCCAGGGGCAGGCAGGGTGCCAGCAGTGCTGTCCAGCTGCAGGGCTGCTGCTGTAGTGACCAGTACTTAGTGGCACTAGCAGTCCTGCTCTTAGCAGATGGATTCCATGGCATGAATCAAGACTTGGCTTCTAGCTTCCTCACTTCCCTTCCCTTTGCTCCTTCTGATATACTGACCCTGGTTCTCCAGACTTCCTGGTGATTCTGTGAGCTCTCTAATGCCCTTTCAGCAAATGGTCTTTCTGTTACAGCCAGAATCAATTTCTGTGGCCAGCAATTAACCCCCCTTATTATTACACAAATAAATTATAGTCAAAAATGTTTGTTTCTTGAAGTAATTGTTAGAACCTAAAAATTAAGCAAATAACTTGTGCTTTCCTTTTAGATGAGCTTTCATATGCAACCATATTTTGAAAATAAAATGGCAGCCTGGTAGTGGTCTCTATGCTTTGCCAAAATGACCTCTCCTTAGGTCCGTCGAGAACTAGCCCAAGATCTTTTATTTCATCATCTTCTCTTCCTTACTCTCCCCACTTTTCATTTTTATAAACCCACTTTCCCTGCAAGTAATGTGAGAGTAAAATTCATGTGGTCATTCCAATATACCTTTCTTTATCTCTCCTCTCTAGGAATTTACCATTCTTCCTCTGCCTCAATCCAACAATTTTCTACGGCATCACCTTCCAGAGGTATTTGGACCCTCCCCTGCCACCCCTGTTTCTGTGACCCAGCTCTACTGGAATGCTGTTTACTGTGAACTTTCAATTTATAGAAATGATTATTCCTGCATAATCTGCATAAAGTAAATGCTTTATAGATACCTGACCATTCTAATGTTCTGATTCTGTTTGATGCTCCCAAACACCTTCTGTCTTCCCAGTTTACTCCCAAATCACCTGTGGATTTTTGAATGCAAACTAACAGGGATGGACCCCTGTGCATACACAAAGCCTAACAAAACAAGAATAGGACTATTACATTTCACTAAATGGGGTAATTAGCAGTGATACAGAGAAAAAACAAACAAGCAAAGTAGGATCAAAAACTACTCCCAGGTAAGCGGATGTGGCTCAAGCGGTTGGGCTCCCATCTACCCTATGGAAGGTCCAGGGTTCGGTTCCTGGGGCCTCCTGGTGAAAAGTAAGCTGGCCCACATGGAGAGCTGGCCCACACAGGAGTGCTGGCCCGTGTAGAAAGCTGGCGCGGCAAGATGATGCAACAAAAAGAGACACAGAAGAGAGACAATAAGAGACACGGCAGACCAGGGAGCTGAAGTGGTGCAAGAGATTGAGCACCTCTCTCCACTCTGGAAGGTCCCAGGATCGGGTATCACTCAATGCTGCCTGAAGAGAAGACAAGCAGACACAAAAGAACACACAGAGAGCAGACAGCAAGTGCAAAACAACAAGGGGGGAGGGGGAGAAATAAATATATCTTAAAAAAAAAAAAAACTACTCCCATACATTTTTAAACTGCTCTAAAATGATGGGGTGGATTCAAGCTTTCAAAACATTTGTGTCAGAATAGTCCATCTTTGTGTGGAGGTGAGATGGCTTATCACTCCAGTGGGAACCTTGATAAAGTTGCCAGTTTCCACCGAAGGATAATTGACCCAATTCCCTCATCATAACTTTTTCTAAGAGATAAATTTGGCTTTCAACCACCATCCCTAAATGCCCATCAGCTAGGCCCTTGCCATGGAATGTACTCTTACATACTCACTACCATCCAGTTTACATAATAATCTGGTGGAGATAGGTAATATTTGGGGAGGATTTTTTGAACAATTTTCTCTAAATGTTCAAAGTTATATCTTTAGAACAAGCAAAAGATTACTTTACTAGTACATAATTTCCTGTCTTCTTACAGATTTTCTTCCCGTGGGTTTTATCATAAATACTTCAGCATTTATGGAGGAGTACAAATAACAGAGAAATGAAATTCATTGCTTTATTTTCTTCAGAAGTGGATATTTTCTTGTCTAGACACTTATTTTCTCCCACATGAAACCATGTGAGAAATGTCTTTTAGTTGTCTATACAAGGAAAACCTTTGCTTTCCCTGAGAAGCTGGATGTCTCTTTTTCTTTAATAGTAAGAATCAGGGAACTGACAGTATCTTTCTTTACATGTTGCCACCAAGACATTCAGATGCAAGAGTGAGGCTCGAAGAGGCAACTGTGAATGAACAAATAACTTGGCTATTTATATTTTTCCTCTGGCTTTACTTAACTTTCTGATATATAAATATAAATATAAGAATAAACATATATTTATACTTATTTGGTTCTTGATTTTTAAATATAATTCAGCCATTCTTTTCTTATTTATTCTTTCTATAGGGTGCCTCAAATCCTTTGTGGAAGGTAGAATGTCCATAAATATATAAACAGATTAATAAATATGGCCAAATAGTATGTTAGGGTAAACTTTAGTCATCATCACTATTAACAGTAACTGCTTAGTAAGCACATACTATTCTGTGTGTGAGGAATGTGGTGGGTGAGAAGATAAAAGCCTTTGACCTCAAAGGTCTTTAAATCCAATTGAGAGTATAAGGCTAATACATAAGAATATAATTGTGTAAATATAATAAATTCCAAAGATTTTAAAAATAAATACTTAATAAATATAATATTTTACCTAGTTATATATATAGCTTGACATTCTAGAGTGGTGGGACACACTAAGTAGTATCCTTCTTGGTTAAGAGAGGAAGAAATAAAAACAGAAGGTGCATTTCTCCAATGATGTACCCCCCGCCCCGCCCCACTTATTGCTCTCTGCTGTCCCCAGTGAGGCCAAAGCAGAGGTAATATCATGACTCCCCCAACTTCCTTGATATCCAAGATAAGTTTGTTAAAAATAACTATGTTTCAGGAAGATGTCAGAACCTAGAGATTATTTTGATCAGTATCACAAAATGCAGAGTTGTTATTTTTAGTGACTTTTTTATTTTATGTTTAAAGCATGGGGTTTCAAATGTTGTTTGTTTGTTTTTTTAACCCTGACTCAATGTGAAATATAAATTTTACTTCACAACTCAGTATACACACACAAAACTGAAACAAAAGTTTCACAGAACACTTTTGATCTTTTCTATGTGCAATACACTCTGCTCTATTCTGTTCCACTGTGATGGTTAGGCTAATGTATCAACTCGGCCAGGTAATTGTGTCCAGGTGTTTGGTCCAGCAAGCACTGGGCTAATTGTAATACAAGAGCATTTATGGACTTCCATCACCAGTGAGTTTACTGTGTGGATGGCTGATTACATCTGCATCGAAAAGGGAGATTGCATCATCAGTGGGTGACGCTTTTATCCAATCAGCTGAATGCCTTAAAAGGGGAAGTGATTTCAATATTCAGAGAGAATTTCCCATCTCGTCGTTAGACAGCCAACTTCTCCCAGAAACTCATCAAGGACTTTCATCGGACTTTCATCGGAGCCCCTGGTTTGCAGCCTGCCTGCGGAACCTGTACTTGTACATCCCCACGGTCACGTGAGAGACTCATAAAATCTCATATTATTGACAGATATCTCCTGTTGATTCTGTTTCCCGAGAGAACCCTAACTGATACATCCACTAATTAAAAAAAGATACTTATTATGATTCACTAAATTCAATTCATTATAAATAGTACTGTTTTAAAGAAATTGGATGTCCAAAAATCCAAGGGGCAAATATTTTAATTTTCTGAAGAAAAACTTTTCTTTTAAGAATCTAAGGAGATTGGACTAATTTCAGACTTCAGATCGTGATATGGCAAACTGTCTCTTATCTCCTAAGGATTTGCTCAGAAATCCAAAATATGTAGATTCATGATTCATGGAACTCTCATTCAGAGGGGAAAATACATCCCCAGTTGTACTCCCAGGAGGAACACATCAACCCACATACCTAAATCAAATTTCAAACGCCTTTAATATTACTGTTTCCAGGTTCTAAAAATGGGCTTGACTTATAATTAAGCTTCTGTTTAATCTTAATTATAATGAATTTAACAAGATTTATATATATGCATATAACTCACTAATTCTGGAAACATCATTACTAAGTAATTAGTGATGACCCTAATCTTCAATTTCTATATAGGAAAAAATGGTTGTTCAGAAAACAAAGGAAAAAAAATCCTCTTTAGGTAAATGATACCATGGTTTATACCTCAACTTAAATAAAGAATTTGGAAAGTAAAATGCTATAATTATTAAAACTCTGCTCAAATCATAATCACAATTGTGAATGGAAACATTAACAATTTGCTAACATAATCCTTAGGCTTATTTATGGCAGAACATCTCAGCTGAATCTCAAAGTTCCTTAGGAGAAGATTAAGAAAGTTATAGGCATTTTATCATGTCAACTATAAGATAATACTTTATTCTTATAGCGTATTTGCAGTGCCAGATCACATTGGACAGAAACCTCACCTTTTACAGATAATTCTATTCTAGCCACAATCATATCACATTAACTTCCCAGCCTAACATTTAGTATTCAACAGAATTAGAGATTGGTGAGCTTCTGGCAGTTATATGACACTGTGCCTGAAACCTACAATTTTAACTAATTATAGAAACTGGGCAGCAAGCCCTATGAAAAGATGATAAGCCTCATTCCCTTTTGAAACTTTGAAACCATCCCCAACCAAGAGTTTCTCTCTCTCACTCTTAACTTGAGAAGAGAGGATGTTAGCATGATGGATCACTCACAATATGACTGGAATAATACAGGCTCATTACATACTCATCTCATTTCATCCTTATATCTTAATGTTGCAGGAATTACTATCCACATTTTACAGAAAGACAAGCTAAGGCTCAGACAAACTAAGTACGTTGATCAAGGACAGAGTGCATGTAAGAGTTGGGATCTGATTCCAAAAACGATTCTTTGTTATTTCTTCCACTAGTGGGCTGGAGCTGGCCATACAGATTTGCAAAAGCCTGTTGTAGCTTGAAATCTGTCATGGTGGGAGTATTGAAGCCATGCACACTGGCAAACACTATAGATCAGGGATTTCTTGTTCAGAGATTTGTTTACCAGCACACATTTGTATTTACTATTTCACAAATGTCTTTTTTTTTTTATCCCCTTTGCTGCTTGTGCTCGCTGTGTCCATTTGCTGTGCGTGGTTTTTTTTTAAATCTGTGTCTGCTTGTCTCGCTTTGTTGCGCCAGCTCACCATGCCGCGGGAACTCCTTCACTAGGAGGCCCCAGGGATCGAACCCTGGGCCTCCCATATGGTAAAAGGGAGCCCAACCAATTGAGCCACAGCCACTTCTCTCACAATGTCTTGAGTGGATGTTTCTATTGATCAGGTTTTCTTTTTTTTTTCCCATTAAAAAAATTTTAAGAAAATATAAATATAGTTATCTCTGTGTGTGCTTCCCATGTTTATTGGCTTGGTACATTTGTTTACCATTAAACACCTAGAATTTTCAGTTTCTAAAAGTAGTTATAAAATATAATATCCCTATATATCCATCATCCAGATTTAATAATTAACATAGAATCAATCATTTTTCATTTATGCTCCCCAAGTAATTTTGGGGACTAGATTTTTAAAATCTCAGATATCATATCATCTTATCTGTAAATATATCAATTTGTACCTCTAACAGATAAGATCATTTTTAAACATTACAACAATATTCAAAATAATCCTTTAAAATATTAGTAATTCATTAATATCATCTGATACCCAGTCCATATTCAACTTTCCCCAAGTGCCTCAAAGATGTCTTTAACAAAGGTGATTTATTCAAGTAAAGAACCAAAGTCCACATATTACATTTAGATGAACTGTCTCTTAAATATTTATTTTAGTCTATTAATGAATTTAATTTTTGATAGCACCCCCCTTTCCCCTTGCTACTTATTTAGAGAAAAAAATTGAGCTATTTGTCCTATGGAATGTCTCACATTCTGGATCTTCCTGATTGGATTCCATGGTGTCATTTAGCATGTTGTTCCTTTTTCTGCATGTATTGAAAACTTGTGGGTTAGACCTAGAAGTTTGAGCAGAGTCACATCCTACTTTTTGGCAATATACTTCATGGGTATCTGCAACTGCACCATATCAGCAGGTATATAATTTCTGGCTGACTCTCCTTTAAGTGGCTTTTGTTGCTCTTAACCTAATCCAACTCTTACAAAGATCCCCCATGACCTTGTACCAAATGGTTTGGGCAGCCATTGATGACCAGTTACTAGATTCATTATGTCAATAAGGGTTGAAAAACAATAATGTTTTAGTTCTTTCATTCCTTCTGAATTTATTGGCTGGAATTCTTCTATAAAGCAGATATTTTTCTTATCAACTATTTGGCTAACTTGAATCACAGTTTTGTTGCTGTTTTTATTTTTTCAGGAAAGGCAGGATAAATGCTTGTTTCTTTCCCTTACTTGACCAATTTTCAAATGAGTTTATGTCCTTGTATCCTTCAAAGGTGATCAAGACGGTTGTTTATTTGGTATCATTATGAGCTCTTGGATTTTACCATATTTGATGTTTATTAATAAATTGCAATCAATATTCTTTTTGATTCTTTCATATTGGTTGTGGCTTTTTGACAGCTTTTTGTAGTCTCTGATAGCTTCCTGGCTTTCTGGGTGACAGGCTATTCCAGGTTCCTCTTGTACATTTCCTCCCCCAGCCTTGGAATCAGCCATTTCTCTGAGGAGCCTTTCTCTGAGGAGCCTGATTTCTATGCCCACCATTTAAACTCATTCTGCTTTAGGAGAGATTCTCAACCAGAACACTCTGACCACTCACAGAATAAAGCGTGCCACAGGTACTAATAGGCAGTAACTGAAATTTTATTTCTTTGAGCAAAAGTTGCCATTTTTTTTCACACAATTGTTCATGTTAAATGATACAATATAATCTTTACTCATAACCTGATTCATTTTGATAGCCTCAAACATGATTACAAGATATACTATGAATACTTTATGTATATCAGTAGATAATCCGGCAGATCCTGATTTTTGTGGGACCTGAAATTAAACAATTTGGATTGTCTTCCTTAAGAAATTGAATATGGAATTATAAATACAAACTTAGATAAGAAAGTGAAGTTTTTTAGGTTGAGAAAAAAATCACAGCAAATCATATTATGAAAAAGCTAAAAAATACCATGAACAGCACAAAATATGCAAAATGAATTCATGGCCTGACGTACTTCTATATTACTTTCCTATATTTTCTGGTTGCCTACACTTTAATCACCTTTTTCATATAATAAATTTGTGATACCATTCTATAGAGAGATTAGAAAGATAGTTCAGTTTTTCCTATTGCATAGTTTGCATAGTTGGCCAAAGTTTCTTTTAATTTTTGGTAGTTGGGATACAGACAATTTGGGACTTAATAGAAGACATACTCCTATCTGTAGGGCTACTATGGTCTATACCATACTCAGGTATTTTCATAAATTCTATTTTAAGCAATTCACATCAAAAAAGGGAAAATGTATGATACATTTATAATTATATACACCAGTATATAATTGAGTATATTTTTAATAGGAGAGAGTTTGCATTGTGACTAGGAATCAATTAGAAATAAATCACCCTGTTAAAAGTTTACATTTCTGGTGACTAAAGAATTTTCTACAGACTAGCTTTTAGCTCTGTACATTTCAATCATTATCTCTCCTCCACCACCTAAGTACTTCTAGGGCTGGGCACTGAAAGTCACATCAATAACACAGCACAGCCTCTGGCCCTGTTGCGTCGTCAGCCATGTATGTGGTAGGAGTTTCCTAGAGCCTTCCCTGGGATGGCTGGCAATATACTTTTATGTATACTTTTTATACATAAAAGTAATTGTAGATCCCGTATCTACCCCTCTAAACTCAGAGAGTAAATTTATCTCCAACTCTTTGTCCTCTCTGCCCAAAGCATCTCCAGCACCACCAAACATGAGGAAAAGTGAGAGGATGGGGGAAGCTGGAGTGGAAGTAATCCATGCTCTTAACCAATTGTGATTAATATGCCTTACTATTGCAAATAATACAAAAACATATGACAATGAGAACACATTGCTCACACTCTTACCAAGGCCTTGGAAAGGGCCCACACAAGTGAGAATTCCTGAAGCTTAAGCTCCCTGGGCCTCACATTATGTCTCCACCTAGAAAGGATATTCAACACAATGCTCAGTCTTTTCTTTTCCAATTGTTAATCAAAATATTTTGCCTACAACCTTTTTCCAGGTCCTTTAACATTTATACTGCTATTCTTTGATTCTTTGACCCCATTCTCAGGTGTCCTCAGTGCATATATTGAGAAGCCAGTGCTTTCATGCCCATCACACCTTCTTCATCATACCTTCCACATGAACGTACAAGTATTATAATTTTGCACTGTCTTGAAAATAATCCCTTATGTGTAATAAAAGATTCATAATGTCAGATATAATTTTTCCCTTGTCCATACTCTTCATTGGTGGGATCTACAGTTTATATGAATCTATAGTTTATATAAAGCTGTTTGTGGATTAAAAATATAGGCGTCTATATAAATAAATCAAGACACATAGATATATGGCTCAGAACCCAAAACTACTTTAAGTAAAAACACACAGAATCCATAGAAAATGAATGCACACTCACTAACAAAGAGTGGGAACAATACTTGCTTTAGTTTCATACAGTATGCTGCTGCCTGTCAAGCCTGGGAGTTGCTGGCAAGCATTTCAGGAAAATTTCCAGAGCTATTATTAGATATAATATAGACTTTCCTACCTAATTTTTAGCCATGAGCTTTCTGGCAGATGCCTCAATGATTACAGGGGCAGAAATGCTTGGAATCTCAGCACAAAGATCCTGCTCCAGGACCAGCAGCATCAACTGACTGGGATTTTGCAGGAGGAATTTTTATTTTTATTTTTCAGATACTTCAAAACAAGGACAAGGTCATTTCCAATGCCAGAACTTCTAGCTAAGCCATAACTTTTCCTTGTGTAACAAAAGTACTGGGAGAGAAAAAGAAAATACAAAAAAAAAAAAAAAAAAAAAAAAAAAAAAAAAAAAAAAAAAAAAAAGTTACCAAGAAAAGAAGAAAGAATTCTTCAATTGTAGTATTAGGACTCTGGATTCCATAATACACTGTTTCAAATTTAACACCATCACTACCACCACCAAAATAATGCCAGTATTTAGTATGCACTTACTATCCACCAAGCATTGTGCCAAATACCTCATATTATCTCAACTGTTATTATCCCCACTTTTACAGAGGAGAGAACAAGGCAGTGAAGGGATAACTAACTTGCACTGGTTGCAACTAGTTAAGTGGGAGTGGGAGGTAAAGATGGGAAGGAGGATTTGCCCTCGGAAATCGAATTCGAGGGACAATTCATTAACTACTGCAGTCTACTGTCTTGCAGTATTAATATGCTTAAAGAAATGTCCTTAAATCCTGAAGTTGGAGTAGCTAATAAACATTAAATTTTTTTTTGTTAGTACAAGAAGGAAAACATTTATTTATGCCTTTTCTCTCTTAAATAGTTTCTTACAGACCTTGTATGTGATAATAACACTGGATTTGGACTGAGTTTTACAAATAGCTACTGATGTAACATTTAGGTTTCTTAGTGTTTAAAAGTAGCAATATTTTGATATTCAAAAATAGAATTAAATCAAGAAGGTAGGAAAACAACTCTTAAATCAATTATATTTGAAACAAATAAACCTAAACCTATATCAAACTGATAACAGAAGGAAAAAGAACTAATTCTTATATAAGTTTTTTTTTGTTGTTTTTTTGTTTTGTTTTGTTTTTTTTAGTATCCCAGCTATGTATAGAGAGAGGTATATTATAAGGACAAAAAGAAGTATAGGAAATACTGAACTTGATTCAGTGAGTTTGTTGCTGGTAGCAGTATTAGTGCAACAGATGTGAAACTATTGTGTACTGTAGGACTCAGAAAAGGAGTAAATATATTGATATTCTGGGGTACTAGGGTTCTTATTTGGGAGAATGGAAATACAAATGTAGAATGAGGAAAGGAGAAGGACCATGTAATCTGGAATGAAATTGCTAGTAGCAGTACAGCAGTACTACACTAAGCAGCTACAGCAGTATTTTACATGTATGGGTGGTATATTTGTGTGTGTGTGTATTCTAGCTTTGTCCACTGATAGGGCCTAGATGCAATGGAACTCCAGGAGCAATGAACAAACCTTGTGTCCAGATATGGGTTTCTGAATATCATTCCCTACAAAAAAAATCAGGCCTCCTAGAATGGGAAAATATAAGCTTCAAGTCTCTTGTTGTGCCATAGAAGATGTGCCCAAACTGATGAGAACAAAAAAAAAGAAACAGAAATCAACTGGAAAGGGCTCCAACTGGTTAATTTTTATACAATTTGAGAATCAAAATTTATGGTATGAATAGATTATAAAAATATTGAACTGAAAAGTATATAAGTACATAATGATATGAAAATTTTTTTAAAGGAGAGAGGGAGAAGAATGGAAAGCAAAGAAAATAAACTAATCAATGTAAAAATAATGCTAGAAATAGGAAACCAGAATTTTGTAACCACCTTAATAATAACTGATTTGGATAATAATTTTCAATAGATACTAAGAACACTAGATGAAAGATTTAGGAATCAGAATATTCACACAGTTTCATTCACAGCGTCTCAAAGAATGTGCAGTTTATGTTTGAATTAAGAAGGTAAAAGGGTGCTTTAAATGGGATAATCAGACAGTTTCACCAGTAACAAAACACTGACATCTCATGTCCTCTGAGAAAGGAATTGAGAAGGACAGAGTATTACCAAGGTATTAATCCTACCAAAAATATTTAATCTGACTCTAATCATAAGGAAACAATCAAACAAATCCAAAGTGAAGGACATTCTACAAAACAACTCACCTAGACTTTTTGAAATGCTAATGTTATGTAGAACAACAAAAACAATAAAATGGCTGTAGAACCATTTTAGTTTAAAGAAGACTAAAGAGATATGACAACTAAGTATAAACTGGAAAATAGAAAATTTTAAAAATGGCTGTAAAGGATATTATTGGGACAACTGGGTAAATGTGTGTAGATGCATGTTATATAAAAGTACTCAATACTAAATATTTCAGGTTCTAATTCTTAGTATATCCTTTCTGAAGTATGTAGGGGTGAAGTGTCATGATGTCGGCAATAATTTTCAAATGGTTCAATGAGTTGATACCCATATATACATATTAATATATATGCAAATCACAAATATACAAAACATAATACTTCAAGAGAGTGAAAGAGCTAATGCAAATGTGGAAAAATTAATATTTAGCAAAATTAGGTGAGGGGCTTATAGTGTTCCTTGAAATATTCTAAAAGTTTGATATAGTTTGAAACTGAGCAAAGTAAAAAGTTGGAGAAAAATTCCAAAGTTTATATTTATTTAAGTTCAGTTTGTAAAGAATGATCAGTAAATTGATAAGTGGGAGAATATAGTGATGTGTAAAGATTCCACCTAGCTGAAGCAGCTTAGGAGGAGTAGTGAAATGGACTAACTCAGTAGGTCCTATTTGGTATTATAGTTGTTTGAGAAAAAAATAGAATAGGAAAAAAATTAAATGTTAGCTTGATGATAATTTAAATTTTTAGTCTTCTCTTTATTAAAACAATGGATAATAACCACCAAGTTAGGTCAAGCTCATGGGTTATCTAGTCCAAAGTTCTCTCTAATTTCCAGTTTTAAAGTGATGGATGCATTTTATCAGTCAAAAAGATGCTTTCCCTTAACTCTTATTATCGCTCTATTAAACACACATTTCCCCGACCCTTCCTTGAGTGTTTTCTTTAAGAGACCTGTACCACCAACTATGGTAATGACCTTCAAAATGTGACTACTGTATAAAAATAACTCATTGTTTTTATTTTATTTGCTACTTTCGAACGCCAAAGATTCTGCTTTGTGGTACTCTTTAGGTATTTGATGAACAAGTGTGTTTGGTACTAACTATAAGCTGTGAAATTTTATAGTCTTCAATCATATTTCTTTGTCTCTCTAGTTTGAAGAAATGACATTCTAATCCTTTTAAGCAGTCTGTCTATTGCTACTTCCCTGTCACCCCACTCACTTCTAATTGCCCTTCTTAGATCTTGCTCATGCAATTATGTTTTTCTAGAGGCAAAACAATTGGAATAAAGCAGACTTCTCTAAGTCTTTTTATACAGGCCAAGGTATGTTTACAGTTATTTTTTTTCCCGAAACCTTGATGATTTAGTTTAGTATTTTTTTTTTTTTAAGTGGAGAATAACTTTTGGTTGTGGCTGTATCTCAGCTTATAACGTCTAGGGACAAACCTTAGGACTTTTCCTAAAGCAGAAATGGACTCTTGGAAATCACCATTCTATAAATATAAAATATAATTTAGAGTTTTTGCCCTAAAATAATTATGTTACCCATGTCTATAATTCCTGTCAGAGAATGAGATGTCAGAATCTTAATAGTAGAGAGTTGTATGAAAAATATTAAAATAATATGGGTGTACTCCACATTATTACTTTATTAGATTTACAAAGCAAATGGAAGAACCACCTGACTTCAATAGTGGCTCAGCATAGAAGCTGGAACAACTTCCAGAAGACATGCGTTATGACATCCAGTCTCAGGAAGGAGAAATTCTGACAGTGTGGCCTAGAAATTCTAATCTTTTCAGGACTGGCTCTTATCATACAGTTTTCCTAATTCTTGGGGCTGTTGATACAATTAGGCCATCACTATCAAATAACCCTCTCTCGTTCTGGACAAACATCACATATTTTGCTTTCTTTTCTGTATCCTGATGTACTTGATAATAACAAGAGCTAGTATTGACTAAGCTTTATGTATTAAGCAATAAGCTAAGGGTTGCTCATGTATTATCACATGAGATTATAAGGAAGAGTTTTGAAGTAGCCCCTAAATATCAGTTACTCTCAAGACTCAAGCCTTATGGCTCCCCAAATATAGATCATAAAGATCAATAAGATGCCAAAGGGCTGGAGACTGCTTAGGTTTTCCCTGTCCTTACCTTTATAACAACACTCCTTTTCCTTTAAGTCCTAGCTCATGTGCCACTTCCTCTGTGGAGACTTCCCTCATAAGCCCTGCCTGACATGAGCTCTTCTTTCTTGAAGTCCTATAGAGCAGGGTCCATAGATAGGTGTTCCTTGAGACCTCTAGAGTCCCTCTGACCCCCAGACCTATGTCCCACTTTCCTGAAGAGGAATATGCAGGGTGGGCCTTGTGAAACTGAGTATGTATATGTGCCTATGTGCATTTTTCTCTCTGTGGAGAAGATCAAAGACTTTCATCTCATTATTAAAGGGGATCATAATCCTGGGAAGTTTAAGAATAACACTGGGTTTAAACTGTGCCCTCCTCTCCATCCCGCTGCCCTCCCTCACCTCAGATACTTTCCCCTGAATACTACAATGCCTTCTGGACTGCTCTCCTGCCTTTGTCTCCCCTTCCTGTATTCCATCCCCCAAAGTGCTGCCAGACTGATCTTTTAAAAACATAAACCTTATGTCATATTCAACTCTGTATCCTGTTACATACTTAGCAGTGTGTTGAACACAGGAGATGCTCAGTAAATATCTGCTCAAAAAATGAAAGAACAAATGAGCTCCTACTGACAGCCTGAGTCTTCAGCCCAGGACCCAAATATAGACTTCCCTGACCTGCTCCCTGCGACACCACAAGACCTTTTAAATCTATGGGCTTAGCACTGTATTAAGTGTAAAGAAAGTATTGATACACTAATGTACCAAGTTAAAATCACAATTCCACTTGCAAAAATGAGCCCCTAGTTTAAATGTCACAGATAAAAACATTAAAATTAGGTTAGTAGGTATGTGCTTTTGAGTCTGTTTAGAATGTCCAGGGAATGTCTTCCTTTGAGAAGATTTCAAAGAGCTATTGCATAAACAAATTTATATACTATTTAACAGATAAGCATAGATATTAGTACTACCTATAATCTGGGAACAACAAACTTTTAGGGATTAAAATTTCATGCATTTTTTTTTTTTTTTTTTTTTTTTTTTTTTTTTTTAATCAGTGCCAGATGTCACAACTTTGACTTTTGGACAGAATCAGACCCCCTGCCTGTCAGGTCATGCTGACACAAACTCATTCTAGAATCCAGCAGTACAAACCTCCCATATCATGTCTTAGCTATATGTGACTAGAACATTTAACAGCTGCAAACTTCTACTACAGTCTGGAGCATTCCCCAGGGAAACTTGACTAGGTTCTCTAGTTAGCATAAAAGAGCTAAAGAAACCCTAGGGTGGCTGAAATTGTGCCCATACCAGCTTAAAACACTCAAGTTCCCTGAACTCTGAAGCTCCTTTAATCTTGAAGCCAAGACATGCTTCTAACCTGAAGCTCTCAGCCTGGAGCTACTTAGAACCATCTAAAGCCTCCCAACTTCCTGGCCTGGGCACATATTGCTGAGTCCCAAACCTAACCCAGGAGGTCACTGTGCTCTAAATCAGCAGGAGGTGATCAAAGAGGGCCAGAATCGCCTGCTTTAGTGGCTATGGTATTGGAATGGATTTTCCTTAATAGCAGCTATACTGGAGACAAAAAAAAAAAAAGAGCAAGAAAGTTGCTGGGAAACCCTAGGATGGGGGAAGCCAGAGAAGTTGTTCTAGGTGTACAAGCTGAGGACTATCTGCATTAAAATCTAAAATATGCTAACAGCATCAGTGATCACAGTGAGAAGCAGACTCAGATAAGTGAGGTAAGGTGATACAAACATCTAGTGACATTTTATTATTCCTTTGCAGTTATTCAAATTAAAATGCTGGCAATTAATGATTTTAAAAAGTTACTCTCTCCTTGAATAATTCCACCTTAAAGTCTTTATAAAAGGCAAAGCAAGGTATAGACTTCTCTGGGGTGGGGTTAAGTAGCCTCAGTGAGTCAGAACATGGCAGGGTAAGCAAAGTGTCTGTGACAGACACCTTGCATGGGGACTCCCAGCATGGGGAATCAGAGCCCCAGTAAGGTAATGAAGTTGCTTACACATAGAGGCAGCCCAGTGTAAAGTGTTGGTGTCCAAGTGGGGTTAGGGATTTCCTTGCTGGGTATGGGGCTCACCTCACATTGGTAGGCTGGTGAGAGCTTCTACGTGAGGAAGCAATAATGGCCCCATGTGTTGGGTCAGAGCCCAGGTGGGGTGACGAAAGCACTGTGTAGGGAAAAGGTGATAGTGGCAATGAGAGATTGGCTACATATAGGGAAACTGATCAAATAAGTAAATATATTAAGAATAATGAGAGCCAGTTTCACATTGTACAAGTAAGTTACAAATAGAGAAAGAGAGACCATAAGAGCAAAGATTGGAGGTATCAGTGTGAACTTATGGTGTTCAATATATACCAGTATAGAAATGTAGATGTATACATGTGTATGTATGTGTGTGCATGTACAATCATATATGTTCCCTATGACTGTCCACTGAGAGGCCCTGATAACAGCAACACCCCCAAAAGCAATGAGTACATCTGGCATCTAGACCTTAGTTTCTAAATACCATTCTCCACTAAAAAGAACAAAGATCCCTTGGAAAAAAGGCTGAAATTGGGGGGCTGGCATAAGAAAAGTGCAAGATGAGCTATCTTAGTGTGCCAGATAGCAAGGAGATGTTCAAAGAATAACAAGACTCCTGAGTCAAAATAACATAGGAGCCATCTTAAAGGAGCTACTTCTGGCCTAATCTGGGACAATGTGAACACCAAAATAAATATAATAAGAGATTATAACTCATGGAATAAAACAGGAAACCATGATCTGTATGAATATAATAAATGAATAAACGGAAAGTTTGATTAGGAAAGGGATATTTACATAATTTCACACCATGTCTCCACAAAATACTTATTAATTATAAAGGGGAAAAGAGTAAAAGATCAAAACGAACATCATCAGTAATGGGAGAAATTAAAATCACATGGGACCTGAAAGTACACAATGAAAGGAACACTGTATCAATTCCTTGATATTCCTGCCAAAGATCTGGAATGTGAAGTTAATAAAAAGGAAAAACAAAAAACTCCAATTGGCCTGTGATTCAAGAATCAAGATAATGAAAATAAAATTAAAAACAAAAAAAACAAAACAACTAAGGAATTATTCCAGACTAAAGGAGACTAAATAGATATTACAACTAAACACAGTGAGTGACTTTGAAATGGATCTTTTAATTATGAAAGACATTGTTAGGAAAACTGGCAAAAATTGAATGGGGTTTGAGGATTAGATATAGGGATGTATCAATGTCAGCTTCCTAATTTTGATGGTTGTATTGTAGGAGATTGTTTTGTTTGTAGAAAAATACTGTGACAGTTTGAATTTAGCCAATCCCCTCCCCAAAAGATTATGTTCTTAAACTAATCTATTCCTGTTGGTGTGGTACCCTTTGATTGCATTAGACTCATTTTAGATTACTTGATTAGATTGCTTTTGATTGGACTACATCAGTGAGGCATGACTCAGGTTGATTTTCCTCCCTCTCGCTGGGTCTTATATAAATGGAGACACACAGAGAGACACACAGGGGGAATGGAAGCTGCCATATTATACTGATCTTGCCATGTGAGAGAGGACTGCAGGAAAACAGAGAAGCCCTGAGAGGCTGAGAGAAGCCCCAGTGTCTGGAACCAGAAGAGCACAGAGGCATGGAAAGAGGCCCACAATGGGCTGGACTCACAGAGCAGCCCACAGCTGAGGAGACAAAGCCTGCCATATGCCTGATCACTATATGGCAGGACACCAGGATCAACAGTAGCTGACTTTGGTGAGAAAGCATCTTTGGTGGTGCCTTGATTTGGACATTTCACAGGCTTGGAACTGTAAGCTTTATAAAAGCCAAACCACTTCTGGTACTTTGCATCAACAGTCTGTTGGCACACTAAGGCAAATACATACTAAGGTATTCCAGGCATCAGGCTAGCAACTTGCTCTCAAATTGTTCAGGGGGAAAAAAATTCCCTGGTACTATATTACAATTTTTCTATACGTTTGAAATTGTTTCAAAAATTTAAAATGTCTTGAAATAGAATGAGGCAAATGTATAAGTTATTTTATGGAAAAAGCCACAAAATATACCAGATATATGTAGAGGTTTGTGTGTGTGTTGTTTTATTTTTTGTTTTGCCTTGTTTTACTCTACAAAGCTAAAAATATGTTAGCAGTGTTTATTTGGGTAAATGAGAATTAGGGACTTGGAGGAGAGAAAATGAAAGTTTTACTTTTCATTATATACCTGTCTATCTTAGTTTTACCATGTTACATTTTGCTTTAATTTAAATTTTTAATGTTTAGCTTCATAAAGTAAAATCAGTGCAAAATAAATTTTTTAAAAACTTTATTCGAATCCTAATATCTATTGGTATTTTCCAATACTATTATCCTTCCTTTCCCTGCTTTCCACCTGACTAGGCTAAGAGAAAAAATATCACCACTAAAGACCCAGTGCTTAGCACAGAGTCTGCCTACTGAGATGTAGGCAATGGTTATGTACTGTTGAATAAATGACGGAGCTCACAACTCATACATAGTCATTTCACAAATACATAATTTCAATATGGTTTTTTTCCAGGTATAGAAGACTTGTGTTTGTAGTCATGTCTGTGATAGGTAGACTATATTAAAGGTTTACGAAGATTCTAGAAGACTATACAAGTAGAGTTAGGGATTTCACCTGGAAAGATTGTGTGTATATATATGGTTTGGGAGAGGGGACTGGGAGAAGCATGAATGAAGTATGAGAAAAGGAAATAAATGCTGATTCACATTTAGCTCTTTTATACCAAAGCTCCATGTTTAGGACAATGGTCTTTGAAGAAGGTTTGCTTGGTAAATAGGGTTTATATATTCAGGGTCAATCACAAAGAATAGGTATATATGAAAGAAAGTGACATACATTATTCAAGATAAGAGATGCTTGAAGACAAAGTGAGTCCAAGTAATAGATACTGCTAAATGCTGAAGGGATAACATGATATCTTTCATGTTTGGGCTTGGTGCAAAGGCATTGGGGTTTTAGTTTTTGAAAAGAGGAATCCTGTAACAAGCTCTCATTCTGAGAGTGTCACTGTGCCTTTTGCAGTCATTTAGTTATATCAGTAACTCTCATTTATTCCATCAGGGTGGCTATTTCATAGCCTTTATCAGAAGTAGAAGAAAAGCAAATCAATAAAGTGGGGTGGTGAGAAACCAAGCCACAAATGTCTTTTGAGGTTATCTATGAAGCAGTATGAATTTTCTTTGAATTGATGTGTCACAGCAAGAGACTTGGCTGACTGATAGCTAAACCTTTCTCTGTCTTACTAGACAGTTAAGAGGCATTAAATCCACTAGATAATTGATATGGTCATGCTCAGATACAATGTAAGGATCGATTAAGACAAAATAGCATAATTATCTTCAGCATCAAAATGGCAAACATTTGGAAACAATGCCTATTGAGTCCTCTTTGCCTTTGGCATTATTCAAGAATGAAAGCAGGAAGACAAATTAATGGCACAATATAGGAGACAGACATAAAAACACTGAAATAAGTCTTAACTTCAAGGACTTCAGAGTTCTTGCATGATTTCCTGCAAGATTGCTTATCATTTGAAGAAAGTCTGGCAAAGGGGTCAAATTGTAGTTTGTCTGCAAAAGTAGGTAACTAACATAGGATAAACTTTGTATACAGTATATAAGTTTTTTCAAACAGTATGTTCAATATGTTCTCAGGTGAAGGAACTCTAAATTTAAAGCAGTGGGTCTAAAGGTTGATCTGAAAAAATGTGAACAAATATGTGGATTATCTAAAAAAAAAAATTGGAAACAGGGAAGATAGGCATTTGTTGTACTTTTTCAGATTAATAACTTGACCTAATGCTTTAAATTTAAAGTAGTTCACCTGAAAAGGTGTCTGGAGGCTGAAGAAAAGCACACCAAGTGTATTATTTTAAAAGTATAGCTGAAATACTATATAAAATAAGTTTATACTGTTTCCCAGCTTTGTGGACAACTATATATTACACAGCACATAAACAGCACTAACCTCTTTCACCACCAAAAACGCAAAAATAAAAACAAATACAAAATTCCAATAAAACAGTCCTGAGACTAAATTTTTAAATGAGAACTTCCAAATATGGATCTATAAGAGCATAACGGAGAACCTGAATCTTGCTTTGTAGAAGCCTCTTTGGCCTTTGAATGCTGAGCCACGGGGCACGGAGCCATGTGCACAGGCTGGTGTTAGCCAGGTAGGAACTAAGGTGTGAATCTAGTCAACCCAGGACATCCTAATGGAAAGTGACTAACATCCATTTCCATTATCTTTATCAGGGACACCTTCCCTCAAAAATACAAGGTAAAAGAATAGCAGGAAGAGATGAAAAATGCATTTCATAGGAGTGCTTCTTTCTATCATTTAGAAACATAAAAAGAGCCTTACTGGGCATGTCAAAACAATACTACTGGAGAAAATTTTCAGTTTTAGTTAAATTAAAAAACAGGACTGCAGAGCTTCCTTTTCAATATGTCAAGGATGAGATAACTCTGGGGCCAGGACAAAGCATTTTAAGGTGTAGATACAGAAATATAAGAGCTATCACCTTCTAAGTAGCTATATAGAGTCCATAGTTAGAACCATTAAGATATATAAATAATGCCAACTACTCTTAGAACCACTTTTTCATAATCATGAAATTTCATTTTTCAGTTTCAATGAGTACCTTTCCATGGTATAGGACTACAGCACCAATATAAAGAACTTATACAATGATCTCTAAACAGTTTCTACTGAGCCACCTAATTTAGAGTCATGTGATTTATCCACAAACAATGTTATTACTGTGCTTAGAACTGTTTCATGTGTATATCAAAGAGTTGAACAGTTTATGCCAATGGATTTTGGGAAGCCCTGCTTTTATGAGTACTTATGGGACCCTATTAAATATGAGCACACATCTCTAACAGTGAGGCTTTAAATGATCTGCCTGAGCAATCAGGAAATTGGGAATTATGGTTATTTCTGCAATTCTCAGTCACCCTAATTCTAAACAACAGAATTAATCGCTAGTCTTAGAGTACTTGACAGCCTGCCATGTAGGTATTTGTATATATGAGCTTCCCAACCAGACCAGTAGTACCTGAACACTAAGATATATTAATTTCTCAATCCCTACATACTAACATAGTAGATGCTCAGAAATTATTTTTTGAATGAATGGACAACAATGATAATAGAGTCCAGTATTTGATAACCTCAATCATTCACAATGTGGTGGAGCACCAGAAAAAGAGCCTACCTCCCCCACCCCCAAAAAACATCAGAAAATTAAAAGATTCTTAAGAGAGTCTCTGAGTTCTAAAATGAAGCATAAACTCCTTAAGGACAGAAGCCTTTTTGGCTTTGTTCACCTTAATATCTTCAGGGCCTAGCACTATGCCTGGCACTTAATAGGTACTCAATAAAAATTTGTTGAGTGAATGACTAAATGAAGATTTATCAAGAATGAAAACAGTTGAATTCAGAAGTAGGAGCTAGTACCACTATAGACTTGCCCACGGACAGCTGTGACATATGCCAGCTGATGCCGTGATGACCATAAAAAGCCTGTTTGAAAATGCAAAAGAACAGCAAACTGGAACTATTTCTTTTAGGAGCAAACAGATCTCAACCTCTCACACTATACCTTGGACACTACCGCTGCATGGCACAATTAACACTTGTATTAAGGATGCCGAGTTAAAAAAAAAAAAAAAAGCAAAACTATGTCTAGAACATAAAAGAAAGCAAAGAAGACCATGATACACTAAAAGAGCTCTTACATCCATTAGTGTTAAGTTTAAAATACTGGGTGGGAAACTTGTTTTGGGATAAGTTCAGGAGGTTACATTTGTTGGTTGTTCTCTATTTGGCTCCCAGATCCTTTCTCTACTCTGCCCATTCTGTGTGGGTGGTGGAGGGAGAGGTCCTCCAATCCTCCAGGCCTTGTGGCTTCAGGTCAGGTTCAGCCAATGGGAGGCACTATCAGGAAAAAGGAAAACAGAAGAGACCAGTAGGAGTATTTCTTTTCTGTTCCGTCGCTGCCTACATTTTGGCAGTGGCATCATTCTATGATAACAGTAGCTGTTCAGCTGCCCCTCTTCTAGCCTCCAGTTTCAACTCTCAAGAGGCTTAGGCACCCCCATTACTTCCCTTCCCCCTTCAGGTGTGGGGGAGCTTATGGCTGGTCTATAGGTACCTAGACCTCTGGTGCTGACTTCCTTAACCCTGCCCACACTTCTGTAGAGAGATCTGTAAGTAAATTCTCTCCAATAGTTCCCAGTAATTATGCCTTCAGTGTTCAGTCAGGACTTTCTGACTGATACACCATAGAATAGAGTCAGACCATTCTACTTTGTTTAAGACTTAGAACAAATAGAGCAGGAACAAATCAATTATCAAACCAAATAATCTCTATTTCTTACTAACCCATGAAAGCTAAGGCGACTTTAATCTTTCTAAAGGAATATTTGAGATACTTCTCCAAAATATTTTGAAATATTTCCATAAAGAGAAACAGAAAAAAGCACAAGGGTGAGCAAAATCAAAATAGTTTTAAAAAAGAAAAACATGGGTCTGGCTCAATTAATTTTCTTCTAGACCACAGAGTTAGTCCTTGGAATTGGTGGCAAATAGAATCAAGAGATGGAATAGGGGACATTACATGACCTTCCACCATAATAGAATAGAAGCCTGTCACTAGGCCAGGCCTCTTGCCTGCCCAGCCTGGAGCAGTGGGAAGCACAGTGAATGGATCAAGGAAGTACTGGATTGAGTTCTAACTCAAACTTTCTTACGTGGATCATCTTGGTTAAGTCACTTAGCCAGTCTGGACCTCAGATTTCTTAAATAGGATGAACAAGATCATATTAATTTCTCATGATGCTGTGATTTGAAGTTTCACCATGTGAAGATTATTCTAACCTCTTGGGGATGACACTTTTATATTTCCAGGTTTGGTAACATTTTTTCAATGCTCAGTCCTCAAAGAGTATGGCTATTTTTCAAATCTCTCCATTTGGGTTGAAACATTTGCTTCCTTCCATCTGGAAAACTCTGATTCTTCCAATGGAATGGCATTAGCTAGACTTGAGAAAATTCTACATGTATTAGAATAAACGTATTGTGAACCAAAACTCCAGGATATTACTTAATATGTAAGCATTCTTAAATATGGAACAACACTTCTTCCAAAATGCTGTTGGGGTATGATTTTTAAAACATAAAGAGGCAGGATCTGAACTAATATATTTTATTTCAAATGAAGCTCTTTAATTTCTCATATGCTTTTGAAATGTGATGTTTGTCTACTCTGTGAAACTCTGTTCTCCCAGCTCCCTGGAAAGCCAGTAAAAATCTTAAATAATTGTATCATCAGTGCTTTCTGAATTCCATTACTTTGGGCTATTTCAGCTGGATAAATGTGCTGCCTACAAATAACATTTTCTTTACTCTGCTCCTCAAACTACTGTGCTTTCAGCTGTCAAAGCCAAGAATTACAAAGCTACCTTGTGGCATGGGGAATGCTACTCTATGGTTATTTGTTATTAAAGGACTTCTATTGCAGAAAAGTGAAAACATTGAGGAGATAAATTACAAAAAAAGGAGGATAAACTGAAAAGGCAAAGGAAAAATGCTTTTCAGAGCTGTTCCTTTATTCTACTCTACCACATCACAATCCTTAAAATTGAAGCACTCTTTCTCTATCAGAATTTTCATTGGTAGAGTATTAATCAAAGTAAAAGAAATAAAAATATCTTGGAAATGAGGTTGGCAGGTTGGAGTTTTAAAAGTATCACACAGGAGTGCTCATTCCTCATGCTGCACAAACAGCCACAATTTTACCTACTACTTGGACCTCTCTGAGGAGTGTCAAGAAGGGCAGATGGGGAAAATGGTGGAGTAGGAAGCTCCAGGAATCAGTCCTTCCACCAGAATGACTATTAAACAAGCAGGAACTGCCTGAATCAGCTATTTCAAAACTTGAGTCCAGTAGAACACTATACAGCATGCAGGGAAAAGAGGGAAGAGGCTGGTAAATTACAGTAAATACCAGTAAATTGTTCTCTCTGTGCAGCAGTTACTATCACCCAGCCCTTACACTCACTGCAGGCAGCAGTGGGATCCAGAATCTGATGTAGCTTGCTGATACCAGAATGGGACATAAAATTCCACTTCCACAAGATCTGTGGTGGGTATAGGCCAATTGCTGATCATGGCTTTTAATTAGTGGCTTTGGATTGCTGGAGACCTGGCTCTGAGCACAGCCATTGTTCTGACCCATCCCAGACAAAGGCAGCAGAGGAAACTTAAGATGGTATGCTGCCTCAGAGCTGTGGAGGACAGCTGAAAGACCGATTTGCTGGCAGGTCAAAAAGTGCAACTTTAGGAGCTGTGGAAGAAGTTCCTGGCATACTTCCTGGCCCCTCCCTCATCCCCTTTCCAGGGCTGTTTGGAGCTGGCTGGCACTCCCTTTATGGATACCTGGCTTTTTCCAGCTTCCTCCCAGAATTTGCCCCCCCAGGCAAAAGCAGCTTGAGACAGTGAAAGTAGCTTAAGAAACAATAGAGGCCAGGAGCTTGTGACAAAGGCTTAACTGCTTAAGTCGCATAGAACACCTAGGAGAGCCAGAAGTTCTGTTTCCTGGGTGTGGAGGGGGCATTCAAACTCTTGAAAACAGGTAAACTCCTAGGTCCACTAGGAAGCACAAGCCCAGGAGAAGATACAGGCCCAGAAAAGACAGGGAGGATCCTGCCATTTACATTTGCCTTGGGCAGACCTTCCTTATAGGAGAGCTGAAAGTCAAGAAAATCTCTGTCATATCACCACCTGGTTAAAAACTCAAGAGACAGACATCTCACAGAATGAATCCCAGAATTGACACTTTAAAATGTTACAATGAACAGTATGTAACAAAAGATTATAAGACAAAGAAATGGGAAATGATGATCTATCCAAAGGAAGAGGATAAAAATCCAGAAAACACCAACAAAGAAGACAAGACTGTGGACATACTGGACAAAGACTTTAAAAATATGATCTTTAGCATGCTCAAAGAGGTGAAGGAAAATACAGAGAACTAAAGGATATTAGGAAAACAATGAATGAATAATATGAGAATCTCAATAAAGAGATAGAAATTTTAAAAATGAACCAACAGAACTACTACAGTTGAACACTACAATAACTGAAATGAAAAATTAATAGGATGATTTCAACAGCACATTGGAGCTGGCAGAAGAAAGAATCAGTGAACTTGAAGACAAGACAATTGAAATGGTCAAGCTGAGGACAGAAAAAAAAGTTACAAAAACTGAAAATAGCCTGAGAGACCCAGGGACACCATCAAGTTTAGCTATATACACATTATGGGAGTCCCAGAAGGAGAAGAAAGAAAGAAAGAAAGAGAGGGGCAGAAGGAATATTAAAAGAAATAATGACAGAAAACTTACCAAACTTAGCAAAATACTATATATACACATCCAAGAAGCCCAGACAAACTTGAAGAATCAGGATAAACTGTAACATACTGATCAAACTTTCAAATTAAGGGACAAGGTAAGAGTTCTGGAAACTGCAAGAGAAAAGCAATGTCTTATGTACAAGGGAGTCCCAATTAGAATAAGTGGCAGTTTCTCATCAGAAACCAAAGAGGCAGGAAGGCAGTGGGTTGAAATACTTAAAGTGCTAAAAGAAAAAAAACTGCCAACTAAGAATTTTATATCCAGTGATACTTTCTTTAAAAAATGAGGGAGAGATTAAGACATTGTAAGATGAACAGAAGCTGAGGGAGTTCATCACCACTAGACCTGCCCCACAAAAAATTCTAAAGGGAGTTCTTCAGACTGAAAAGAAAAGACTCTAGACAGTGTTTCAAAGCAACATAAAGAAATAAAGACCAATGATAAGGTAATCATTTGAGTAGTTATAAATACCAGTACTATAATGCAAATGCATAATAAGTAATCAGTTTATGGTTTTGTACATATAATGAATAGAAATATAATTTGTACCAAGTACCAAAAAAGGTGGGAGGATGGAGGGGTATAGGGAAAGTATACATGTATGCTAATGAAGTCAAGTTGGTATTAAACATAATTGTTATATATATAGGATGTTAAATTTTTTTTTAAGGAGGTACCAGAGATTGAACTCAGGACCTCATATGTAAGAAGCAGGCACTCAACCACTGAGCTACATCTGCTCTTGAAGGATATTAAATTTTAACCTTATGGTAACCACAAAGAAAATATTTGAAAATTATATCCAGATAGGAATGAAAAGGGACTTAATATGGTACAATACAAAAAATCAAATAAATATGGAAGTAGGCATTAATGGAATAATTGAGGGACAAAAAAGGTATAAGATTTACAAAGACTAAATAGCAAATGGAAGAAGAAAGTACTGCTTTATCAGTAGTAACTTCAAATGTAAATGGATTAAACTCTCCAGTCAAAAGAAAGAAATTGGTAGACTGGATAAAAAGAAGCATACCCAACTATTTGGTATTGTGTCTAAAAGAGACCCACCTTAAATTCAAAGATGTAAGTGATTGAAAGTGAAATGATGGGCTAGTGATACTAATATCAGGTAAAATAGACTTTAAGTAAAAAACAGTTATGAGGGACAAAGATGGGCATTATGTACTGATAAAGGGTTCAATTCAATAAGCTGTAACAGTTATAAATATATATACACCTAACAGCAGAGCCCCAAAATATATGAAGCAAATACTGACAGATTTGAAGAGAAAAACAGATGGTTCTACATTTATAGTAGGAGAATTTAACACATCTTTTCAATAATGGATAGAATATATAGAAAGAAGATCAGTAAGGAAATAGTAGACTTGAATGATATTCAAAACCAACTAGTCCTAACAGATATATATAGAGCAGTTCACCCAACAACCACAGAACACACAATCTTCTCGAGTGTACATGAATCTTTCTCTAGGATATAGCATATGTTAGGTCACAAAACAAGTCTCAAAAACTTAAAAAATATTGAAATCATAATGTATCTTCCTTGACCACAATGGTATGAAGCTAGAAAGCAATAACAGATGGAGAAATAGAAAATTCATAAATATGTGGAAATTAAACAACATACTCTTAAGCAACCAATGGGCTAGAGGGGAAAACACAAGGGAAATTAGGAAATATCTTGAGGTGAATGAAAATGAAAATAGAACATACCAAAAATTATGGGATGCAGCAAAGTAGTGCTGAGAGGGAAATTTACAGCCCTAAAGACTTACATTTAAAAAGAAGAAAGATTTCAAATCAGAGATCTTACCTCAAAACTGGAAGAACTAGAAAAAGGAGAACAAACTAAACCCAAAGCTAGGCAAAAAAAAGGAAATAAAGATACGAGTGGACAATGCATAATGTGAACCTCATAGAGAGCTTCTGATACCCTCTGAGTATCGGGAAAAGTAAGGGAGAGGAGTGGTTAATTACGTGACTTCTCCGGTTAGCTGAGCTGATCCACCTGCCTTTCTCACCTAGTAAATCAACCCCTATATTTGGTTCCCTGTTTGAAACAGGTGTCTTGGTTAAGTAGATCTATTTTATTATGAACTTTAAAAATGAAACTTAATGCTCTAAATTAATAGCAGGTGCCTTAGTTTTTGCTTTGTGTCAAACCATTCCATATCAGAATTTCCCTTGCTTTACTATAGAGAATTGCTTTAAAATGTTTTTTTTTTTTTAATGTACAATGTCTTAATTAATTTGATGTTAAGTAAGGATGGATTATGCATGTTTGGGTAGATGAAAGCTGTATCTTATTTGATCTGTCCTTTACAAAATAAAGTTCCCTGAATATTTTTAAAAAAAAAAAAGATTAGAGTGGAGGTAAAATAAATCAAGGATAAGAAAACAAGAGAGAATCAACAAAACCAAAGTTGGTTCTTTGAAAAGATCAATAAAATTGACAACCCTTCAGCTAGTCTGATGAAGAAAAAAGAGAGAAGAAACAAATGGCTAAAACTTGAAATGAAAAGGGGACATTACTACCAACCCCACTGAAATAAAAAGGACTATAAAATGATACTATGACCAACTGTCTGCCAACAAATTAGACAACTTAGGTAAAATGGGAAAATTGCTAGAAACACACAAACTACCTACACTGACTGAGAAGAAATAGATCTCAGCGAACACACAAACTGCCTACGCTGACTGAGAAGAAATAAATCTCAGCAAAGAGATTGAATCAGTAATCAAGAACCTCCTAACAGAAAAGCCCGAGACTAGGTTGCTTCACAGGGGAATTTTACCAAACATTCTAAGAAGATTTAATGCTAGTCCTTTTCAAACATTCCCAAAAAACTGAAGAAAGGAACACTCTCTAATTCATTCTGTGAGGCCAACATCACTGTCACACCAAAGCCAGATAAAGATACCATAAGAAAAGAAAATTACAGATCAATATCTTTTATGAATATAGATGCAAAATTCCTCAACAAAATACCAACAAACTGACTCCAACAGTACATTAAAAGAATTATACATCATGATCAATTGGGATTTTTTCCAGGTATGCAAGGGTGATTCAACATAAGACAATCAATTAATGCAATACACCACACCAACAGGATGAAGGAAAAAAACAAATGGTCATCTCAATTGATGCAGAAAAGGCATTTGACAAAGTTCGGCACTCCTTCTTGATAAAACCATAGGCATAGAAGGAAACTCCTCAATATGATAAAGGGTACATATGAAAAACCCACAGCTAACATCATACTCAAAGAAGAAAGATTAACAGTTGTCCCTCTAAGATCAAGGACAAGACAAGGATGCCAACTGTCATCACTGCTATTCAGCATTATACTGGAAGCTTTAGCCAGAGCAGTTAGGCAAGAAAAAGAAAAGGCATCCAAATTGAAAAGGAAGAAGTAAAATTTTCCCTCTTTGCAGATGGCATGATCCTATATACAGAAATTCCTGAAAAATCCACAACAAAGCTCCTAGAGCTAATCAATGAATTCAGCAAAGCGGTGGTACAAGATCACCAAAAATCAGTAGTGTTTCTACACACCAGTTATGAGCTATTGGAAGATGAAATTTTTAAAAATCCATTTACAATAGCAACTAAAAGAATCAATATATAGGCATAAATCTATCCAAGTATGTAAATGACTTATACACAGAAAACTACAGAACATAGCTGAAAGAAATCAAAGACCTAAATAAGTGGAAGAACATTCTGTGCTCATGGATTGCAAGACTAAGTATTGTTAAGATGTCAATTCTACCCAAAGCAATTTACAGATTCAGTGCAATCCCATTCAAAATTCCAATAGTCTTTGAAGAACTGGAAAATCCAATCTCAAATTTATATTCAAGGGTAAGGGGCCCCAAATACTTCAAACCATCTTGAAAAAGAAGAAATGTAATTGGAGGACTCACACTTCCTAATCTTAAAACTTATTACAAAACCACAGTAACCAAAACAGCATGATACTGGCACAGGCATATAGACCAATGGACTCAAAACAGCTGAGGAATCAACTCTCAGAATTATGGCAAATTGATTTTTGACAAGGCTTCCAAGTCCATTCTATTGGGAAACAAAAGTCTCTTCAACAAATGGTGCAGGGAGAATTAGATATCCATATGCAAAAGAATGACGGAGGACCCCTATCTCATACCATGTATTAGTCAGCCAAAAAGGGGTGCTGATGCAAAGTGCCAGAACTCTGTTGGCTTTTATAAAGGATATTTATTTGGGGTAGAAGCTTACAATCCCAAGGGCCTAAAGAGTCTCTCTCAAGATACCATAAGAGGTACTTTCTTACCCAAAGTCATTGGCCAAGTGTTGAAGCAAGATGGTGGGCGATGTCTGCGAGGGTTCAGCCTTCCTTTCCTCTTAAGGTGCCATGGTCCCAACTTCTTCTGATCTCAGCTGTAGACTGGCATAAGGCTTGTCTCTCTCCCCACAGCTCATTTCTTTCTGGGCTCAGCTGCTCTGTTCTCTTCACAAGGTCAGCTGTAGATGATCAGACTCAGCTCTCTTCCCGAGGCCTCTGCCGTGTCTAATAAACTGTCTCTATTCCTCTGTGTTTTTCTCCTGTGTATCTACTTACATGAGTTCTTGATTTATATAGCCTACCAAAGTGGGCAGGGACTCAACCCTGCACGCCCTAATAACAGATCAAAGCCCTAATCTTCACATAATTTAATCAAAGGCATCTCAGCTGAATCTAATACAATCAAAGGGTTTCACACCCAGAGGAACAGACCAGTTTACAAACAATCAATATCTCCTTTTTGGAATTCATAAATAATATCAAAATGCTACACACCATATAGAAAAATTAACTCAAAATGGATCAACAACCTAAATATAAGAACCAGGACTATAAAACTCGTAGAAGAAAATGTATGTAACCATCTTCAGGGTATTGTTAGACAATGGTTTCTTAGACTTTACACCCAAAGCACAAGCAATACAGAAAAAATAGATAAATGAGACCTCATGAAAATAAAAACTTTTGTGCATCAAAAGACTTTGTCATGAAAGTGAAAAGAAAACCTACTCTGTGGGAGAAAATATTTGGAAACCACATGTCAGATAAAGGTTTAATATCCAGAATATACAAAGAAACCTACAACTCAACAATAAAAAACAACCCAATTAAAAAATGGGCAAAAGACTTGACATTTCTCCAAAGAGTGGAGAAATGGCCCAAAGCATATGAAAATATGCTCAATATTGTTAATTATTAGGAAAATGCAAATCAAAACCACACTATACCATTTCACACTCACTAGAATGGCTACTATTAAAAAAAAAAAACAGAAAATTAAAATCATTGGAGATGTGGGAAAAAAGGAACACTGATTCATTGCAGGTGGGAAAGTAAAACGGTGCAGCCGCTGTGAAAGACAGTTTGGTGGTTGCTCAGAAGGCTAAGTATAGAATTACCATGTGACCTGACAATCCCACTACTAAGTATATATCCCAAATAATTGCAAGCAGGGATTCAAACAGATTTTTGCACACAGATGTTCATAGCGGCATTGTTCACAATTGCCAAAAGATGGAAGCAACCTAGGTGTCCATCAACTGATGAATGGACCAACAAAATGTGGTATACACAGTCAATGGAATATTATTCAGCATTAAAAAGGAATGAAATTCTGGTTCATGTGGCAACATGGATGAAACTTGAAGACGGTATGTTGAGTGAAATAAGCCAGACACAAAAACACAATTATTGTATGATTTCACTGATATGAACTAATTAGATTAATCAAACTCATAGAGTTAAAATCTAGAACATAGGTTATCAGGGGCTGGAGGTAAGGGATGGGGAGTTAATGCTTAATTTATACAAAATTTCTATTTGGGTTGATTGTAAAGTTTTGGGAAAGGATAGTGGTGGTGGTAGCACAACATTGCGAATGTAATGAACAGCATGAGATATTTTTGATTGTGGTTAAAAGGGGAAATTTTAGGTTTTATATATATTACTAGAATAAAAATTTTTAAAAAATTCTATGAAACTGCATAACACAAATAGAACCCTAAGTTAAACTATGGACTATCGTTTATTGTACAATTATAAAAATGTGCTTTCATCATTTGTAACAAATGTACCACACCAATGCAAGGTGTTAATAGGGTGGTATATGGGAATCCTGTATTTCAGGCATGATTGTTCTGTAAACCCACAACTTCTTTAATAATAAAAAAAGTATTATCAAGACATGAATCCCAAATGAAACTAAAATAAATTATCAGGGTAGTAGGGGAAAGAACACAATAACTTTACAGCAGAATAAGTCCGATGTAGTATTTAAACAAAACACATTTCAACAGAAATGTGGGAACAATTATCATTGTACATTTAACAAAGATTACATTAGCATCTAAAGATGTTAAAACCTTAATTTAGATTTTATTCTGCTTTTATTTATGTCGATAGGCTGGTCACTGTTTAAAAGGAATACTAGAAGCCCTTTTACAAATTTTCAGTGTTGACACTTGTTCTTTATGGACAATAATACTTTTGCCTCCCAATTTTAAATTCTGTTTTCTATAACATATTTTAAAGACAGTAGTTGGCTTAAAAAGGCACAACACATAAAAATTTTAGCACTAGTGGCATACATTTATCCTGTAGCAGGCAATGTGAAAAGAACTTTTTGTACATTATTTTAATTAATCCTTATGATCCTGGAATTTCACAAGGTGGACATTATGATCCCCCAAGGAAAGTAAAGGCAAGGAAAGTGAGGCTTAAAGAGGGTAAGCAACTTGCCAAAGGTCACAGGACAAGAAAGAGATGGGAATGGGATTCAAGTACAAGTACATCTTGTTCTTCTCCCTTTCCTCTTTGTTTCCTTTTACAACTAAAAAGAGTAAAAGCACAACAAATGACCATATTTGATTATTAGAAAATAAATACTGGTTTCAACTATAACCATGGAATCATACATGTTACTTCATACAGAATACATTTACAAACAATTCAATAAAATTCTTACTCTCCAGGCCTACAGATTCCTTTGATATCCTCAGCTGAAACAAAAATTTTCAATCTTTTCTTTATTATTGGCACCCCTAAAGGGCCTTTTAAGGCATTTTTTCCTTAATCATACCCCATGAAATTTTAATATCACAGCTATAACATATGTCTGTTTATGAACTGTATATATAGTTGCTTTATACATAAAAAAGAGTAAGATTTTATTGCCCCCTCCCCCAGAATGAATTTTTGCCCATTTGGGGGCTACGAAAATGCATAATATAAAGGATTTATGTATTTGCTCATTTCTTCAAAACCTCCCACCCCACTAACTATTGCTTCAAATTGCATGCATTAAGGCTTACATTTTTAGCTTAAAGTTTTTTTAGCTTAAAATGCAAATACACAGAAGATGTTGACAAACCACTCTCACTCATTGAAAGTAGACTGGAAAGCTAGTTTGGTAAAGCAAAGAAGGAGAAAGTGAGGGTACTCCATACTGGAGTGGGGAGAAATGAGAAAAACACAGAATCTCTGGTGTCCAAATGCCTGTGTTACAATTGTGCTTCAGTCTAGTCCTACTGAATATATTAACATGAAGTAACCCTTTCAGGAAAAGATGCTAGCTCCCATTCACTACAAACAAGAAAACGCAGTCATAAGCCACCTCAGAGACCATCACCCTATTGACCATTGTGTAAATATTAGGTTTCCTGCCTGTGAAGAATTTGCTGTTTGGTTCCTTTCAGGCCTGTGTGCATATTCCCAACTGCTACATGGCCAAAAACAAGTAAGTTTATGTAATGTTCCCAAAAAACTGCTCGACACCATGGCTCATTTTAACCCAGGTATGAATAGAAGACTGAGATGAATTCACAAATACTTCTTTCACATGCCCTGTAAAATACAATTTTTTTTTTCTACTAGAAGACCAAAATGGTCTTAACTATTGAGGTAATTATAACTCACAACCATAATTTAGAGTTAGCTCTGGTTGTGTCTAAATTCACATGGGGAAATAAATCACTCAATTTATTGGAACATTGGAATAATTAACTTCATAAAATCCATACAATTTTAACAATCCTAGAAAATATGGTGACTCCAAATAGAAATCAGCAGTAGATAATTTGATAAGATGACAATAATCTCCTGCCATTTGTTGGTCACCTACTTAAAATGCCAATGTACTTCATTTAACACTTTTAAAATATTACCTCTTTAATCCTTATTGCAATCTTATGAAATAAATATTTGTATCCTCATTTATAGTGGACGTGCATTCAGAGAGAACAGGCAATTTTCCTGAAACCACTCAGAAGTGGAGGAGGGGGGATTCAAACTTGTGTCGTCTGAAGTGCCACTGAAATTATCTCAGTGAAATGGGGTAAAACAATCCGCTAACTTTTAATTTTCAATCAAATGGAGAAATGTTAGGCAAATGGAGACATCATGGATGTGGTGTGTAAAATATTTTGAGATTTTGCCTGTGAGAAGCTACTGTTTAGATGATCTCAGCTGCAGGATTGCTTTATTGATTTATTTTTAAATAAAGAATCTTCAATGTGGGTATTGATCAGAATTTTCTGACTTTAAGGATTGTGAAACATATTTATGTGTATAGGACCTTGGTAAATGATAAACAAAGTGGTGACTGCTTCACACAAATATGGGTGCGCTTTGCAGAGGCTGGAACCATTCTCCCGAATCATCTACATCATTCTTTCCCCACCACTGTCATTGAATCATATAACCTGAAAGGGGCTCCCGTGTAAAAGGATGTCCCTTTGTTTACATTTTCCAGTGTATTTTATACATGTATACAGCATCTCCTACATGACAAGATAATGGAAACCAGAACTAGAATAGAAAAAAAGAGAGAAAAATTTTAAGAAACCATTTTATAGAGGAGGCAACCCAAGTCCAAAGAGGTAAAGTGGTTGCCCAAAGTCCTGCAGTTAGGAGCGGTGTTGTAGATCCAGGACCAAAATCTGGGTCTCCTAACTCCTGAACCAGTACTTTTCCTCATGTAGTACACTGTTGCTGAGTAGAACAATAGGCTCGAAATTACAACAAAATTGGACAAAAAATTACATCATCAATTATAAAACTTCTCTGTGAAGGTTGACCTAATATTTAAATTATTTAAACACACTGACAAAAATAAAATAATTTTTATCTTTTAAATTATTAAACTGGTTATGTTTACTATGTCCCAAATGGGTTGTCAAACATCCCTAAACCCTAACATTGTGAATAACTCCAAAAGAGACGACTGAAATTGTTCTCACATGTGAAGCAGTATGTACATGTGAAGTAATGAACATGTGTAAAATGTACATTACAATAAAAGATGTTTTCATTTAATTTCCTGAAGATTTCAGATGTTTGTTTAGCCTTTTTAAACTGGAAAATTCCTCAACTGACATATCTTATTCAGAAAATGTTTTCCAAATAAATAATCTAAGCCATAAAATTCTGAATCCATAAGCTTACATGCTTCTAACATCAGCCAGTGTTTCACAGCATTAACTTGACAGAAATGAAAGCATTTTATCAATGAATCATTTTTAAAATGTTTGTGTAGCTTCCAATGAAATTTATTTAATTAAGCTCTTCTATAAAGTGAGAAAGCATCCTTTATCAGATCTTCTTTGAAAGATTTTGTCAGATTTCTATTAAAACAAATGCATACAAATGTTATATTTAAAAATATCTTATATTCTATAAGATATAACTGTGACGATTACTAAAAATTTGCAACATATTGACATTTCACCTTTCCAGTGTTCTGCTATTTGAAACTAATTTTAAAGCTAACAATCCAGGCATTTATATGTATTTTAAATATTAATAAAATAATCATGTAGAGCCAGCCCTTTATAGAAGATATACGATAGGATTTTAACAACATTTAGAAATCAAACAAAATTTTAAGCAAAAATCCATGTTAACATTTAGATCATGCAGATTCTATTGCCTATAACAACCAGTGATTAAATACCAAAATGTTAGGCTCCTCTAAATGGAAGAAAAAAAGCCAAGTGCCAATCATGCCTGCTTCTTTAACTTATACATACATTTCCAAGACCACTGTAAATTGTCAAACCTCATCACTTAAAAAAAAAAAAAAAAAACCTAGTAGGAAAAATAACACTATCATGATATGCCTAGCATAGTATGAAATCTGTACAATTATGCAAAATTAAAGCCAAAGCCAAATATACTTACACATACATTTCTATCATTTTGGAACTAATCGACCATTTGTAATTTATGTTACTTACCTAGAAGCATGTTTCTTAGCAATATTCAGCTCAGGTAGTCTGTAATTTCTGTATAATAAATGTATCAAGAGCTGAGAAGCGTGTTAACCTTCCACAAATTTTATTACAGACTGAGTGTGAGCCTTCCCAAATTCTTCCTTGTGTCCTAAGCTTGCTGGAATACTGGACCAACTACACTCACTCACTGTGTACCTCGTTTGAAACAAACAATACAGTGACTGTCAGCAGATGTTGCCTCTTTAGTCTACAGTCAACAAAAAAATTATGGAAATGTAGGTTACTTCACTGGAATTTGAGATGTAAATTCTGAATTGATCATGCTGTTTCTTTAAAATTCTAAGTAATTTTTCTACTCAATTCACTAAGAAAAAAACTCAATTTCTGCAAATAAGTTCATAAAATCATGTTTAAAAATATAACTACCCTCTTTCTTCCCCAATGTTTTCCTTCTTTAAGAATTTAAACACATTTCACTATAAACTAAAAAGAAACTCTGCTACAAAATAAACTGTATAACTTGCATTTTTTTAACAGATCAATTCTATTGATTCATATTAATAAAGCATAAATCATCCAAAGAGTACAATCAGTGGTATTCGGTGTAATCACATATTTGTGCATTCATTACCCTAATCTTTCAATATCCCAATAATAATAATAAACAAAAACCAAAAAACAAACTCATCACCTCTCAATCTCTATATGCCTCGCCTGTCATACATAGCTATTCTTTCTCCTTCTCTCCAGTATATTTGTATTTATATTTTGTAAAAACAGTGTTATATATGTAATCTATCCCATATTCGTGTTTTACATTAGATTTTACGATCTTATACAGTCCCATGTTAACAGTGTTTCACAATATTAACTTGACAGAAAAGGAAGCATTTTATCAATGAATGGTTTTTAAAATGTTTGTGTAGCTTCCAATGAAAGTCTTATTTAATTAAGCTTGTCTATAAAGTGAGAAAGCATCCTTTTGGCAATATACATAATCTTAGACTTTCCCTTTCAACCACTGTCATAACCACACAAAAGCACTGCTAGTTACAAACATCATGATATCCTTTCACCATTTCTATTCATTTCCAAAGATTTACAAACAACCTTTTTAACAATTCTGCACAGATTAACCCTCAGCTTTCCATTCTTTACCCTCCTTCTATTTTCTGGTGACCTATATTCTAATTTTTAACTCCGTGAGTTTATACAATATATTTAGTTCATGATAGCGCAATCATACAGTATTTGTCCTTCTGTGTCTGGCTTGCTTCACTCAACATAATGTCCTCCAGGTTCATCTATGTTGTCATATGCTTCACGACTTCATTTCTTCTTACCTCTGCATATCATTCCATTGTGTATATACACCATAATTTGTTTATCCATTCATCAGCTGATGGACACCTGGGTTGTTTCCAACTTTTGACAATCGTGAATAATGCTGCTATGAACATCAGTGTGCAGATGTCTGTTCGTGTCTCCGCTCTCAGTTCTTCTGGGTATATACCTAGTAATGATATTGCCAGGTCACATGGCAAGGCTATATTCGACTTCCTTAGGAACTACCAGACAGTCTTCCACAGTGGCTGTGCCATTCTACATTTCACCAACAGCAAATAATTGTTCCTATCTCTTCACATTCTCTCCAACATTTACAGTTTTCTGACTTTTTAATAGAGGCCAGTCTAATAGGTGTGAAATGATATCTCATTGTAGTTTTGATTTGCATTTCCCTAATTGCTAGTGATGTTGAACATTTTTTCATGTGTTTCTTCACCATTTGTATTTTTTCTTTGGATAATTGTCTTTTCAAGTCTTTTGCCCATTTTTTAATTGGGTAGTTTGTCTTTTTATTGTTGAGTTGTATGATCTCTTTGTATATCATGGATATTAAACCCTTATTGGATATGTGATTGCCAAATATTTTCTCCCATTGAGTCGGCTGCCTTTTCACCTTTTGGACAAAGTCCTTTGAGGTACAAAAGTGTTTAATTTTGAGGAGGTCCCATTTATCTATTTTTTTCTTTTGTTGCCTGTGCTTTGAGTGTAAGGTTTAAGAAACTACCGCCTATCACAAGATCTTGAAGATGTTTTCCTATATTTTCTTCTAGGGGTTTTATGGTTGTTGCTTTTATATTTAGGTCCTTGATCCATTTTGAGTTAATTTTTGCATAAGGTGTGAGATAGGGGCCTTCTTTCTTTCTTTTGGATATGGATATCCTATTCTCCCAGCACTATTTGCTGAATAGACTGTCTGGCCCAGCTGGGAGGGCTTAACAGCCTTGCCAAAAATCAGTTGACTGTAGATGTGAGGGTCTATTTATGAGTTCTCCATTTGGTTCCATTGGTCAATGTGTCTGTCTTTATGCCAATATCATGCTGTTTTTACCACTGTAGCTAAGTAATATGCTTTAAAGTCAGAAAGTGAGAGCTCTCCAACTTTGTTTTTCTTTTTTTAAGATCTTTTTGGCTATTTAGGGCCCCTCACCCTTCCAAGTAAATTTGATAATTGGTTTTTCCACTTCTGCAAAAAAGGCTCTTTGAATTTTTATTGGAATTGTGTTGAGTCTGTAAAACAATTTGGGAAGAATTGACAGCTTAATGATATTTAGTCTTCCTATCCATGAACACAGAATGTCCTTCCCTTTATTTAAGTCTTCTTCAGTTTCTTTTAGTAATGTTTTGTAGTTTTCTGAATACAAGTCCATTATGTCCTTGGTTAAGTTTATTCCTATATATTTGATTGTTTTAGTTGCTATTATAAATGTAATTATAATACATTATTATAATTATAATACATATTATAATGTATTATAATACATCAGATTGCATATCAGTAGTGTATAGAAAGGCTATTGATTTTTGTGTATTAATCTTGTATCCTGCCACTTTGCTGAACTAATCTATTAATTCTAGTAGCTTTGTTGTGGATTTTTCAGGAGATCAGTGAATAGTGAAAGTTTTACTTCTTCCTTTCCTTTTGGGTGCCTTTTATTTCTTTATCTAGCCTAATTCCTCTAGCTAGAACCTCTAGCACAATATTGAATAACAATGGTGACAGTGGGCATCCTTGTCTTGCTCCTGATCTCAGCGGGAAAGTTTTCAGTCTGCCTATGTAGGTTTTTCATATATGCACTTTACCATATTGAGAAAGCTTCCTTCTATTCCTGTCTTTTGGAGTGTTTTTTATTAAGAAATGGTGCTGTATTTTGTCAAATGGCTTTTCTGCATCAATTGCGAGAATCATGTGGTTTTTCTTCTTCAGTTTATCAATGTTTTTAAGGAAGATTGGCTATTAAAATTATATCACTCACCAAGGACCAGAAAATGCACACATATTTTTCATTTGGTGTTAGGGCTTGAGCTTCAGTGAGATTTCATATTCACAGTGGGTTATTTGACTCTAATACAAAGATAATTATTTTTGAAATCTGTTTCTTCTGATAGAAGAACAAGCCTTACAGTTTTAAAGCAATAAGGATATTGCAGTGGACATTTAACAAAATAATGTCTTTTTATTTCTCTATTGGAGATATATTAACATTTTAAGAATAGAAAATCTATCTGGGCCCAAAAGAAGAATATATAGCATACCAGTTAGCACGAAAGCCAATGAGTTAGTTGATTTCTGAGATTACATTTTCTAAAATAGGAAAGAACATGGCACTTCCAATTATTACGTATTTTAATAATTGTTTTAAAAGCATCCTGCAACAGATACTATCTTTTACACATTATAATGACAGAGGAGAGCAGTTAAACTCTATTCTGAGGTCCAAATACTTAAGCAATGAATTTTTCCAGGTATTTGTGCATGTTGCTGTATTCTCCTATTCCATAGTTGGGAATTCAACTTTTACATGACTAGCTAATTTATTTTGTGTAAAGTAAGGTTAAAAGTTTGAAAATAGTAAAAATGAGGAAGAGAGACTGAGAAAATTATAAAAGGGAAATGAATCTAGGTAATAAGGGAAGGTGGGGAAAGACTATGAAAATAGAATGATTTGGAACAAAGGAAAGAAAGGGAGAGAGATGACTAAGAATGATAAGGATAAAACATACCTAGGTTTGTTTTAGCCATTGTAAAATGTAGATAGCCTCTTGCATCTACAGCTGTTGAATTTGAATACAGCCCTCTGAAGAATTACACATTTCAGTTCCTATATTGGGTAAACCAAGTATCAATTAGAAGTATAAATATATTTGTATGTTAATAAGCATTTCTCTGGAAACATGGAGTAAGTCTTCTTTTCCTGACCTTGACTCCTTCTCTCTTTAATCCAGGGGTTCCCAAACTTTAGTGTGATCTAGAATCATCAGGAGGGCTTCAAAATGGAATGCTGGGTCCTATTCCCAACATTTATGATTCATTCTTTTTGGAGTGGGGCCTGATAATTTGCATTTCAAACAAGTTCCCAGGTGATGCTGGTGCTTCTAGCCCCCTAAAACTACTTTAAAAATAAAGAGGAAGGGAGGGAGGGAGGGAGACCAATGCCCATTATGGTACCCTACAGTTTAGGATGAGGACAGTGTCCGTTGTAATTGATTTTATTACCACATTATATTTAGTCTAAGATTCACCTCCTCCTTTCTCCCCACATTTTCACATCTGTGAATCAGGATGCATCATATAATTAATTGCATCTTAGATACTTTCTACAAGCTGAGTGCATGACTGTAGTGGGCAGTGTCCGAGCATACATGAAATTGGTCATAGTTGTTCATATTGTTGTGTCTTCAATTGAGTTATATCATTGCTGGAACTATGTGGGTTGAATTTAACTACCATTTATAAAGTCTCAAAAAACCTCACGCTATGATTTGACCTTAAAAGTAGGTCGTTGTGTACAAAGACTGGCATGGAAACAGGTGTTATATATTTGTTATTAATGAAGCAGATGTTCATTATTAGAGGAATGACAGAAATTTCAGATTTTCTTTCAAAGCAGCAATTAGTTGTATTAGAGGATAGAAGAAAGGGAACCAGAAGTAGAAGATGTGATACATGCAAAAGTTTTGCCTATCACAGCCCCAGCAATGCAAATGAAGACAGAAGAATCGCCAAATCTCTCTGAATAGAAAATACAAAGCCATGAGTTGCTGTTGTGAATAATTCACAGGTCAAGAGGGACTTTCTTTAAGGGCCTGTGTCATATTTATTTGGCAGTGGTATTTTTTTTCCCTTAGTGATGCATAAAATAATGATATGACTTTTAATAAAAAGAATCTTATATTTGATAAAATATGATATTATTGGGAAACGATTCCTAGCAGCAGCTATTTAAAAATTAATGATAAATATGTTGATTTAAAACAGTTTTTTTTCTTTTCCAAAGTGTGATGTGAATACCACCTAAAGAATCACCAAGAAGCCTGCTAAAAATCCAGATATCTGGTATTACTGGAGATCTGTTGAATCAGTATCATCAGTTTGAGAACCACTGACCATTTCACCTTCAAAGAAATAGCAATTTAATATGACCAGCAACATTGAAGGCCTCCATTTCTAAATGTTAGGGGTAATATATTTCTGAGAAAACTACCTTTGATTTTGAATCAATTATGATAAACCTTTGGTTTTGCCTAAATGATTAAGACTATACAAGGCTAAGTATGAGACAGCTTATCCCCATAGAAAGTTTTAGAAACAAACACCAAAGTGCAGAAATATTCCAGTGGAGCTTTGTTGAAGGCAGAGGAGAAAAAGCCAAAGGCTATGGTAGAGGCTTATCTGATCAGGCCCCAAATACTTAGTACTTACTAGGAATGCACTATACTAGGAAGAAGAAATACATAGGAACACCATGTCTCCAAGTTGGAGACTCCAACACTGGCCCAGTACTAACTGGAGTCCCTGCATAGCCCTTGAGTGGTGTGTGAAGAATTTGAAAGAGGTGATACCAGAAACCAAGATACAGTGGAAAGCCACCCAATATCATTAAGCCTGTTTTCTCAATTATGAAATAAAGGTATTGTTAAAGCAGATTTCTATGGTCCATTCTGTTTTGTAAACTTTTGTGTTATGTTTAAAAGCTTTCATAAAAGTCATTGGTTTCTTTCAAAGTTCTATTAGAAAAAACTCATGAAAGTAAATGGCTAATTAATCAAACAAAAAGGTCATCTTTACTTTGATGATATTAAGTATATGCTAACTTCATAAAAAGAATTGGAGAACTGACTACCACTCTCCCTCTCTTTCCCTAAAATGTTTGAATAGCATTAGAAGTATCTGTTTTTGGAAGGTTAGATAAAACCCAGCAGTTCTATAATTATACTTTCTTTAATATTTTTCTTAATCAGGTTTGCTACAGATTTTCTATTTAAGTAAATCCCTCCCCCTGCCCAAAGAACTACTAGTGTTTGATTTTCTTTATACTTGCTTTATTTTTTTTCCTTGAATGTTTTCTATTCTACTAATATTTGCTTTTATCTTTATTAATTTCTTCCTAACTTCTTTTGGCTGATTTTGCTACATTTTTTCTAGTTTTAAGATGCATACCTAATTCATTTATTTTCAGTGTTTTTATTTTAATACCTAAATATCAGTTAAGATCACAGTTTTTGAACATTTCCCTTCCATTAACTTTTAGATTATGTATCATTTCAGTTTTGATTTCCCCTTTTTATCCTTACTTGATGATTAAAAGACCTAACTAAAAGACATCTTTTAAGTCTGTGTCCAATACTAATTAGCTATTTGGCTTTGAGCTGATCACTCACCTTTCCATGGGCCTCTGTGATGTTGGCCATATGAGAATCAAACCAACTACATATGACAGCATTTGAAATCATAAATTACCAGAAAAATTTAAGTTATTGTGTTAATAACTTGACCAATTAACTATGCATAAAGAAATCAGGATACCCACAGAGAGATCAGAATTGGTTAACCTTAGAATTTTAACTTTTAATTTTTGTTTAGTTGAACTATTAGTCATGTCTCAGGTTGTCTAGATGTTTATAACTTTATGGCAACCTTTCACTCATTCGCTCAGTTTAATTGATGACTCTCATTGGAGGAGAGAAATTAATGACTAATTTAAGGAGCAAAATTATTTTAAAAATTCATCTCTTGAAATAATCTGTCATCATAATTTCAAAGCAAGAACAGAAGGACCTAGCATTTACTGAGAGCCAGTTATATGTCAGGCATTATTTTAGGTGCTTTATTCACTTAATTCTCCTATTAACCACTGTAGAGATGAAGAAACTTAGACTAAGAGAGATTAAACAAATTGCCTAAGGTCACAAATCTTCAAGTCCAGTGCTTCCTCCAAGCTACCTCCTTATAAAAACCAGAGAATTGAGATAGCTTGGTTGAACTAAAGTTTTTTTCCTAATGATTTTCAAAGAAAGTAAAATATTTCCTAGTTTTTTGGAATTGAAAATATAATTGTTTATAAGTAAAAGGACAATTTATTTGGAAACAAGCATTTAAAGAGGTCCTTTTGTTTCTGTTTGATTTTATTTCCTTTTTTATTTCCTATGGGGGAGAATGAAAATATCAGAGTAAATCATTTCACTTTGTACTATTCTATCATTTCAGATTTTTCTGTTATATCAAATATTAAGTTCTAGCACATTTTATCCATTAATTCAAAAGTCTTTATATTTAGTGTCTAAAATATATGAAAAATTCAATAGCAGTCATTTTTTTATTCTAGCCAAGGTTTTAATTAAGATAAGACTAAGATCATCTAAAGGCATTAACTATTATTATTTCTGGTAAGATTATGCATAACTGAGGAAAATTTTGCAGCCTAATCAGCTTCTCAATTTTTCACATATAGAGAAAATATAATTACTATTAACTAGGCCATCCTTTAATTGAATAGAGTGAACTATTAGGCAGTTATATAGAATTCTGAGTTTGAAAATCCAGAATGGATCCAGAAAAGATAAAGAATAAAAAGAAAGGGACTAAATTTGTATGAGACATTCTACATGTTCAACAGCAGAGGAATTGATCCATAAATTATGGTGCATCTATATTATGAAATGTTATAAAACATTTAGTGGCACAGGAAAATGTCCACTATATAACAAGTAGGAGAAATGATATAAAAATGGATATACAGAGAGGTCAAATTTGTAAAAATATGCATATTACATACCAATATGAATGTATATATCTGAAAAAATACATATGTTTGGGACAAAATAAAATACGTTAACATTGTGGGTTTGGAAATTTAGTTTATTTCTTTACTTTTTTCTGTATTTAAAAATTTTTTTATACTAAACTGAAAAAAAAATCTCATTTAAAAAATTACAGTGGGAAGGGTTTGGTATTTAAATAAAATATAAAGTTTATTAAAAAAAAAACCTGGATGCAGAACTAGTTAATATAGAAAATCTCATTTAAAACTTCATAGTAGGATAAGTGTTGAGAACTGGCTAAGTTTCCAAGTTTCTTTTGGGCCCTAATGACCCTCTGATTGGGCTGGAGTAAAATTAGAGACCCGGGCAAGTATGTGGACTAAACTCACAAAGGAGTCTCACAATGATCACTGTTTGAATGCTAATATATAGTAAATGTTGTGACATCAACAAGATGAAAGGGAATAAGGATAATGGCAATACAGTATTTAGAGTGAGCTTCAGCCATCAATCCCCACAACTCTTCAGTGACTTAATCTCATCACTTGTTGTTATTGCATCCCTGTAAATGAGTCAGGAGTTTGCAGAGAAGAGATTGGGGGAATCCAGCTCAACAATAGGCTTACATGAATGAGTTTTTTCAAGGCATTAAATCTTTTTGGTAGCATTGCCATTCTACCCACACGTTTAACTTATGCGAAGGAAATATGCTGGGAAAGATGTGATTTCCCAGAAATCTTTCATAACATGGTCCTCATTAAACTATTTCTTCTCTATTAATGTCATCATAAGATTTCCATGACAACAACATGCCATATAATTAACCTGGTTCAGATGCAGCAGATCTTTGCACAACTGGATACATCAAAAGAATTATTATATCATCAATGATGCTACCAAAAAGAGCACCTGCTCCCTTCCTACGCTGGATAGCAGATATGCAAATAATGCAATGTAGGATTTTCCTAAGACAAATGCTCAGATATGTCAAGTTTTCAATAGGGTTAAATTAGAAATGATATCTTTTTTTTTATTTTGAAATTGAAAATATAGTTGTTTATAAGTAAAAGGAAAATTTTCACCTGCCTAGTAGGCACCCACTCTAACTTGCTTATTTTTATGCAAAGCCAACTTGTCCTCCCAGGCAGAGTTTGCCTAGGGCAGCAAAATGCTCTGTGACTGTTTATCCTGTGTGAGTGATCACCACCTGGGAGGAATGTGCTTTCTCTAGTTTGCCTGTGGCATCTATTCAGAGGGAGATGGACGAGACCAAAAAACTTTGGACAAGTTGGACAATTGTGAAATTAGATGATATTCTGCAAACCAACGTGTTTAGGTACATCCAACTTTGGGAGCTAAAAGCAAAAGGGATTTTAAGATTTGCTCTGCATTAACATAATATCTTTTAAAATCCCATTAAAATTGCCAACAGGCTTTGTTTTCTTTCAAGGGCTGTTTGAAAATGAGGCTGGAAATCCTATATTCTATAAAAGGTGAGGTTAATGAAATCAAAACTGCTGAAATATAGTTGTTTTTTGTTGTTGTTGTTGTACTGGGCCTGAAGATTGGACCTCATATGTGGGAAGCTGGTGCTCAACCACTGAGCCAACTCAGCAACCCTCAGTTGGTTTTTTTGTTTCTTTGTTTGTTTTTTTATTTTTTTATTTTTAGGAGGCAACTGGGAACAAAACCAGGGACCTCCTATGTGGGAAGCAGGCACTCAACTGCTTGAGCCACGTCTGCTCCCCTGAAATATAGTTTTAAAGGCATTTGGATAGTTTCCCCTAATTTAATTCTGTACTGTTAATTAGCTATAAAGTATTTTATCAGTAATACACTTTTTCCAAGATAACACACAGCTACAAATTTTAACTATTTTAGTAAAGAAAAGATAAAGGCATTTGCTCTGTCCAGCAGAATGACTTTACTTGATCCCAAATGGAGAACATATATAACTTTAAGAAACTATTTAAGAGATGCTTTGAAATTTTGAATACATTTTATAAAATCATAGAATCTTAGTACTTCAAATGACTCCAACACCTTCTCATTTTCCTAACAAAGAAACTGAAAGCCAGGGAGGCAAATTATCTTGCTTAATATCATCCAGCTTGTTGAGGGAAATTATAAGTATTTATTCATTCTCTAAATCTTTATTGAGTACCCATTCTGTGCCAAGCACCTTTCTGAGTGCTAATGCTGCAAGGGTCCCTGCTCTCATGGAATTTTTAGGACGATTTCCTGACTCTCTTCACAGAGTTCTTTTCATTTGCTTACATACTTCTCTTGCCAAAAGGACTAAGTTACACAACTTATAAAGAGGCTTCAATGTCTGATAAAATGCCTGTATTTTTTTTTTTATTCCACTTAGATTTATCTGTCATGGTTGTTTGCTTGAAGATGATCACATTTATGCATACAAAAAGAAAAATCTCCAGATCTTTATGTTATTTATATTTCAAAGAACATAATAAAATCAGTATCAATTTAACATATTTGGGATATAATGGCATAATATAATTGGAAATATTTTTATGCCAAAAAAAAGGGAAAGGTTTTGAGATTCAGAGATACTTGCTATTTCTTCCCCAATTTAATCTTAATTACTTTCATTAACATTCAGCAGTCATCATATTATGATTCTAGTGAATGATTTAGAGAATTAACTATATAATGCCAAGTGACTTAGAAACAGTCTGCAACTACAGCAGTAAATCAAAGACTTCCAACTTGTGGTTTTGTTCACTAATATTCTGCACAAATCATGTACTGCAACCTTTAGCAGGAAAAGCCTTATACCACACACTTTATAATTAAGGCAGAATACAAGGCATGTTTCCAATACTTACCAACCCCCAGTCTCAGTTGCCTAATGTGACCCTTCTTTTTACCCATTCCAGCCATGGCTGATTGGACCAGGTATAGAAAATAGCTGATTAAGGGGTAGCAAATAATCAGAGAGATATGACTGGCAGTCTGATTCTAAACAATATGCCAATCAGTCCCCACTCAGGAATCTGGAATTGAGATGAGAAACAGTGGGGTCAGCGCTGAAGAGTGCCTGGCTTTGATAAGGTTCACCAAGGGTAATGTTCAAGCCAGAATTTATGGGGAAGAAGAACAGGTCACTAGAGAGGGGAGAACAGAGCATAAAATGCTGGGAAGATGAGAGACCTGCAGAGGTGGACAGTGACTTAGAGAAAAGATAGTTTCTGATGGTTCAGGTCATTGGCACTAGTTTCCACAAATCCCAGCCTGCTGCAATTATTGTCCCTGGAGTTCCTGAGATTCTCTGTTGTATCCTCACAACAAATCTCCTTCTTCTTAAGTTAGCTTGAGTAATTCTATTAATTGTACCAAACAAACTATGGCCAAGAAAAATGGCCTTTCATGCATCTAAATTTAGTTTTTATCATAACAAGAAAAGGACAAAAGTCAGTCTCAAGTGGAGGACTCAAGTCCTCTTAAGTATCTTAAGGATCCCCCTATCCATAAGTCAGTTTGGGCCACTGGTTACTATGTCATTAATATTTAATGACATGGTGGTATTTAATAACTTAAAATTTTCAACCCTCTAAATATTAAGCCATAGGAGGGTCTGAGGAGGCCACGGTACTGAATTAACCTTTCCCAATTTTTAGCCTCAAAATAGTTTTTGGTGATGCTTACAATATATATTTAGCTCAACTCTTCTGTTTTCTCTGTCAAAGGCTGTGGAAAACAGTCTCCCAAGAAAGCCATAGGAAGTAGTTTGCTGCACTTTTTATTTCTCATGGTTCTGATATTCTCCTATATCAAAGTGTTTCCTAGGCAATTCTTCCAAAGAATTTTGCTCCTAGAGTTCTCTTTTATTTTCCATCTTATTAGTCATTGATCCTCCTAAGTTGAATGGATGAGAAATTGTGTTCTCTCTTTTGATTTTCATGTTGCTTTTAAACATTTGTTCAAAGTATTTTGCTCTACTTGTTCATCTTACCACACAATTTTGTAACAAACAGATTTTTTTCTGTATTTGTTTTACTTCCTTTGAGAATAGTGCCTTCATAATTTACTGCTGCCACCTCATAAGTAAGAAAAAAATAAATAAAAAATAATTGTATTCTTTACAATATAAAGGAAACATAATTTCCAGCCAATACAAATGCTTAAATTCAAAAGTTTTATTAAAATAATACAGTAAACATTGTTCAGCCTTTGAGCCCTGAAGCACTTTACCTTGGCTGGGGTTTTCTAACTTAAGGGAAAAATAAAGAACTTTAGACAGTTAAAGAGGAAATATCAATATGATTAAAAGGCCAGCAAACAGTAGGAAAGATAAAAAATATAGTAAAAAGACTATCAAGGTGCAGCATTCAAGTATGTAAATTGTAACAAAGAATAAATATAGAACTTCAAGAGTGTCCTTGGGAGTAATAATTTTAGCAACAAACACTTGAATGCCAGATCCTATGCTAAAAGCTTTACCTGTATTAACTGATGTCTTATTATTCCAACTTTACACATGAGAAACTGAAGCTCAGAGACAATAAGTAACTTATCAGAGGTTACATGCTAGAAAGTTAAGGAGAGGGGATTTGAAAGCAGGAGTTCTGGCCTCATAGCTGGAACTCTTAATCATAGATTGCTCGCCTTCTCTGTTAATATTTTGGCCAATGGTTCTCAAATTGGCCATACATTAGAATCATCTCTGGAGCATTTCAAAGCATACCATCACCTAGGCTCCACCCCCAAAGGTTCTGATTTAATGGGTCTGGGTGGAGTCTTGTCATCAGTATATTTCTAAAAGTCCCCATGGGACTCTCAGGTAGAGAGAGAAGACCACTAAGCCCAGAGAAAAAATGAATGTTTACTTTGAAGCAATGAAATTGAGTTCTGTGTACCAAAAAGCCTCAGTTCACTGGGGTCATTAAACACAAGCACAGTGTTTCTTTGGAGATTATTAAAACTAAGATGGTGTCTCAATTTTCTGAAATAATTGTTTTAATGAGAAGCTGATGAACATTTCCAAACTCCTTTGATTCTATATTGTAGTACTAATATAATTTAGACACCAGAGGGCTCTACTATAGAATTTAAACCCTCTATATAAATACAGAGACCTTCTGAGAATTAATTTAAGGCAGCACGTTTAAATAAGGGATAAAGGTGGAGGTACTGTGATAAATGATGAACAACCAGTTCTCTGGTGGAAAAAGCCCTGGTTTGTAACATAATGGCCAATTTCAAGTTTCCAATGTGACATTACTGAACGTGGAGTTGAGAAGAGATGCTCACTAGCACACTATTGTATAGTATTTCCACCATACAGGTACAATAGAAGTAAATAACCTCAAGAGCACAGATAATAGTAAAATAGGAAGTGATGGGTTTTGAATATTAATTACCCTTGTTTTAAATATAATTAATATAGGCATATAATTTAATTTTTAACATTGGCCTGTGCTTAATTGACTTGCAGTTGTTTTTAAAACTAACAATAACTATCTTTATTATCATTTTATGCTTGTAGATAGTTTTACAGTTCACTCAGTTTATTTTGAGTTTTAGCAAGGCTTAATATTTTAGTAGTGCTAAGCAGTTGCTAGTACTATTAAAATACCTGTTACTATAAAATATTTTCCTTTATAATCATTCAGATGCATTACTGTAATCATAGCTACATCATGTATTTAAGGTACTAGGTCCATCGAATAAATTTAAGCACTCTGTGTTGATTTCTATCAGGATATCCAGTTTGTAACATACTGTTCTACAATCCATCTCCCAGATAAATGGTTCCTATAAGTGTGGATCTTTATAAAAGAGAAGGAAATTTCAAATCCCTCTAATAAACCAAAAAAACTTTTTTTTTGGTAACTTCTAGCAGATGTTAATAGACCAATATATTTATTTTCTTTTGTTTCCAATCCTCAATAAATACAAAATAGCAAGCACAGGTAGCATCCTGGTAATCTTATTCAGTATTCCATGACCCATGGATTTTAGTGCACAAATATTCAACCAATAGTAATATAAAACTATGACAATAGGGGAGCAAATTAACTAAAGCAAAGCAACAACATAAGGGAAAAAATCTAAAGCATTCACAGATAACATTTGCCAGTCATTTCTAGTTATTTCTTTTTATGATAAGCAAATTAATGAAAGAAATTGAGGGCAGTAACCTACTCTTTCTCTCTCACTCTCTTTTATTTTTCATTTCAGCCTCCTAAGAGGTAGGCTTGACTCAAAGATCTTTAAAAGGAGTGGAGGTTAGAAGTATCCACTGACTACGATTTCATTTTGTCTAGTATTGATTATCTTTCCTGTTTGTAGTAATCATAAGAGTTGATTACAAAGTACTTCAGTCAGGTACAAAAATTTAATAATTGGGTCTTGTGAACTGGTTCATCACACCACTTAAAAGGCTTCCATTCAAATAATCACATATTTTTCTTGAAGAAAGGCAGTATTTCATCAAATAAATTGAACAAGAATGAGTCAATTTTTGTCGTACCTATATTCTATAGCGAAAATAAACTTTCTTCATTAATTCAGCTTTCTCAAGAATGAGAACTTTTGATTAAATCCTCTAGAGCAAATCCAGCCTTCATTGATTTAGAGCAAGGGTTCTTAACCTTTTTTGCTCCACGGACCCCTTTGCCAGTCAGGTGAAAACCACGGACCCTTTACTAAGTCCACATTATGCTGTGTATTATTTAATAAATATATCACACTGCACCAACACATCCCCACAAGAATGTTTTCTTAAATTTCAATTCAAGCTCATGGACCTCTTGTTAAGAACCTCTGATTTAGAGTGTGGACTCAGGAGTCAGAATGCCTGAATTGTCCACATGAAACTCTATGACCTTGAAAAAGTTACTTAGCCACAATTTCTCCATCAGCAAAATGGAATGATAATAGTACCCAGCTCATAGGATTGTTGAAAGAATTAAATGAGTTATTACATGTGAGACACTCACAACTGTGGCTATCACATAGTAAGTGCTCAATAAATGTTAGGTGCTACACTCACATGAAAGTGCCTTTAAGTATATAAACTTTGTATATTTGAGGTGGCTATGGCCACTGTTAGCTACTTAAAGTTCCCTGAACATACCGAGAAGTTTCAAGCATCCTTGCCTTTTCCCATGTTCTTCCCTCTGCTTGAAATGACAAACTCCTGCATGTTGTTTTAAGTTCAGCTCAAAAATATTACTTCATTTAACATTCTCTGATTAGTCTCCATCATGGGTGATTCAATAGCACTCTATAAGAACATTTTTAGTTTATTAATATATGCTTAATGTGATCCTGAAAATGTGTTCTAAGAGGAAATGCTTGAAGGCCAAATAAAAGGCATGCAAGTTATGATAGGGCGAAAGTTTCTGTTTCCTAGCACCAGTCAAGGCTTTGCTCCTCTGCAAGGTAGAGAGTTGGAAATGAAACCCCAAACCAAATTCTTTGAAAAGTAACCCTGCAGCAAATCTGTTCATGAGCAAAGGAGGATGGCAAGGAAATTTGTCTGTTTTGGCTGGAGATTGAGGAGGAAGGGTGACTTCCTGAGTATTTATAATCACATAATTCAGGATTTAGCTATTCATTATCTGCCTGGTCCAGGAAAACCCAAGGTAAGAAAAAGTAACATATATGGTCCAGGACTGTCCTAGTGTACCTGGAAGAAGCCAAAGTAATGCTTTCTGGAGAAGTGCACCCTCAGTCCAGGCCTTGCAGAATTCCCACACAAAAAGTCCAGCAAAACAAAGAGCTCACAATTGAAAATTACAAAACACACAAAGAAACAAGTCACCCTGAACAAGAGACAGAAAAACAGAAAATCACAGGCATAGATTCCATGGGTTTATGTTAGAGTTATTGAATTCAGAATATAAAATACATTTGAAATATTTGAAGAATTATGGATTTCAGTTTTCACAGTGGTCATTGTTATGGATTGAATTGTGTTTCCCAAAAAGATACGTTCAAGTTCTAATCGCCAGTTCCATGAATAAGACCTGTTTTGGAAACAATGTCTCTGAAGATATTATAAATAGATGAGGCCAAACTGGATTAAGGTGAGCCGTTAATCTAATATGACTGATAGAATTATAGGAAGAGAAAATTTGGACACATAGAAACAGAGTGGAGAACATCATGTGACTGAGGCAGAGAATGCCATGAGTTGCCTGTGAGGCACCAACAGAAGCCAAGAGAGAGGCATAGAACAGATTGTCCTCTTGAGGCTTAAGTGTTAGCATGGCCCTACTGACACTTTGATTTGGACTTCAGCCTCCAGAACTTTGAGACAATACATTCTTGTTGTTTTAAGCCACCTAGTTTGCCATACTTTGTTATGACAATCCTGGGAAACTATGACAGTCATTGAAGGATTCAAATGACTAATATTGTTATTTTATATAAAGGTAGGATAAAGAGAAAATGTGGGAACACATGTTTGGAACTATGGCAATTTTCAGATGAGACCTTATAGAATAAAAAATGCTATTTTCCTCTCAAGCCCACCTGCAGCCTCCCTCCTTTCTGCCTCCTTCACTTGTCTTCCCTCTTCTTCAACCCATTTGGAAAACCTGGAATTTTCATTCTGAATCACCACAGAAAAAGGCCAACCCTGACAATATAAGCATCGCTGCCAACAATTAACTGGAATCTTTAACATCTGGAGACAATATGCATGTTGTACTTTTATTTGAAGATATTATTTTACAATGTTAATTTCATAACATTCATGACAGCATGTTTCCTCAACTTGATAAAGAACCGTGCTATTTCATGTGCATATGGTGGGTGGAGCATGGCAGGAGCAGGGGGAAGGGCAGGCATGAGGACCTGAACTGGCAAGAAAAAGCAGGTGAATAGAAGCAAAGAGATACTCAGAGTCCAAGTAGGCTGCTTTAAAGAGTTCTATCTCTATCCCAAGACACTGGGAAGTCATTTTAAATTGGAGTGACATGATGAGACTTGGGTTTTGGCTACAATATGGAGAATAAACTGGAGAGCAGCTGGGGTATACATGCAGACCAACCCAGTAGGCTATGTCAGTCATTCACTGAGATATCGTAGTAGGCTAAGCCCAGGGTGGTAGTGGAGGAGATGGAGAAAAGTGGACAGATTAGAGCAGTGGTCCTCAACCAGGGCAAGTTTGCCTCCTGGGCAGCATTTATCAATGTCTGGAGACAGTTTTGTTTGTCGTAACTTGGGGGTAAGAGGTTGCTACTGGCATCTAATGAGTAGAGGCCAAGTACACTGCTAAACATACTACAATACACAGGAGAATGCCCTATAACAAAGAATTATCCAACCTAAATCATGGACAAGAGAAATACTTAGGGAGTAATGTGGACTTAATGTCAGAAAGTAGCTTTAAGTATAATATCAGATTTATCACAATAAAATGCAATGGCCACAAGAAAAATACCACAAGAGTCAGTAATAGCTTTAGGGACAAACAACAAAATTTAAATGAACATTTGCAAATCAAGGTAGTCATTAAATACATAAGTAGAGTTATTAAAATGCTTAGAAGGAATGGAAGCTGTACTGCATTCCCAGCTTGACATAAATACACAGTGACTAAATCTAGCATTGTCTGCAAAAGAGACATGCACTTCACTCCAGTAACAGTCAGCAGGATCTAAATTTAGTTTATGCTCTTAGTGCATTAAAATAGCATCAAGAAGCTCAGGAAGACTAAAACTATCACACTCCAAATTTCTGTCTATACTGTTAATAGCTACTTACCAAGATCCCTGTTGCCTGTGTGATTAGAGCCTATTAGAAACGGTCCTCTGTAAAATTCTCTCAACAACAGCAACAAAAACAAAACAAAACATAAAATTGAGTTAAGGAATGAGTCTAGATAAAATAATTGGCCATACAGATATCACAATGTAGGCATTCATAAGGAATATATTGTAATTTCCAAAAAGAATTAAGTTTTGTGAGAAGCTTTATGAGACTTTTTTATTGTTTACTATAAAAGTTAAAATGTTTTATCTCAGAGTTCGATGTTACAATGGTAAATTAGAAAAGCAAATAAACATTTTTATTTGAACAGAAGATCTAATTGCCTATCACGTGACTTGGATAAAAGTTGAACTCTTCAAATGGCAGAGTCAGGCTTAATATTGAAAATGAGAAAAGATTAAAACCTTCATTTATCTGTTTATTTTCTTCTAGTCAAACAAACAAATAAACAAAAAGACTTTTCCCTCCATTGCACAGGACCGTCTAGAATGCAGTTGCAGACTTCAAAATTTTGCTTCATTTTGTGAAATTTTAGTTCAAGATCTATTTCTTCTAAGAAAATGATCCCAAATAATATCTCCAACTATGTTCTGCAATCATCTAAGCACATATATATCATGAGAAGAAAGAAGCTAGAGAGAGTTCAGAATTAATGTCTCACAGCAAGAATGATAGATTTTTTTTCCTATCAAGGCTCACTAACAACAACAAAAAATCAGTAGCTTCAGAGCTAACATCAAATTAAATAATTTTGGATTTTTCTTTTAAAAGAAATAAATATAATTCACTCTATTCATGGCCAGGTTATTTTCCTGTGTTAGATCTATATGAGACAAAAAATATATCTTTCAGTTAATCTGCCTCCTACACTCCTCAGGCAGTCCTCTACCTATGACTTTAGCAAATTGTGCTGAGTCTCTCAATATATGTCCATCCCTTCTTCATCAACAGAATCACCAATCTTTTAGCTAGGTGCACAGTTACATGGAGTAAAGTCTATACATCCTAGCTTCTCTTCTTCCTAGCTTCTCTTGCAGGTATGCGTAGCCATGTGACAAAGTTCAGGTCAAGTGGGACTTCCAGGAATTTTCCTTAAAAGTAGAGGAAGTAACTGTATTTCTTTCTTCCTGCTGCCTGGAATGTAGAGTGATGAGGGATGCCTAAAGAGCCATTTTGGACCTTGAGGTGAAAACTGTGTGCTAAGAATGTCAGAGCAAAATAAAGGAGTCAGGTCCCCTGACACCATGGAATACCATACCCAACATGGATGTCCTACAAACTATTTTTAAGTTTTGCTTAACCACTGTAATTTTGTGTTTTCTGTTACTATAGATATCCTTAATCCAAACTGATACAGTGCCTTCTCATCTACTTGTCTGGACAACTGTTTCCTCTGTCATACTCTCCTTGATTCTAATTTTGCAGGTTATTTACTTTTGGGAAATCTTTCAACTGTTCATTCCCAAAACAATTTATCTTTACATTGAACAAGAACTTATCTACACATCCCTACCTGATTTTGAGCTTTAACAATATTGCGTATAAAATTTTATTAACTTGAAATTATTTTATGTTTCACAACTAGACTATAAATTCTCTAGGTTTAGAAATTATGCTTCCTACCCCTTTGTATTCTCAATGCTTTGAAGAGTTTGTAAGTGCTCACATAACTGTTAGTAGTTTTAATACATAGAAGGGGGAAAGGAAAGAAAGGAGGGAGAGAGTTAAAAAGAGAGGAAAGGAGGAAGGAAAGGAAGGACAGACTGAAAGACAGAGAGAAAATGAGAATCACAGTCTAACAAATGGGTAAAAGCAACTAGTAATAATGTTTTGCCTCTAGATATTTTTGAGGGATAACTTCTGCATTTTCACACCTGCAGGCATTAATAGGCTATTATTCCATAAGATCAGCTTGAGCACCTGTTAGCTGAAAATTCCACAACAGCATTTTGGAAAGTACTGCTGGGTAGAAATCTTGGGGGTGGGAGGTGACTCAGCCTGACATAGAAACTCCCATGTGACTAGGGTATAGGAATCACCTCAAAATAGTCTGCTATTGTGCTTTGCTCAATTAAAAAAAAAAAATGTTAATAAGAAATGAAATTGAAGAAGGCATAGAATTTTGCTGGAAACTCAAAATGATGACCATCTGAGTCTGAAGAAATAAAAAGAAGCTATATCCAAGGATAAATCTATGAGCCAGGGTCAAGTTAGTAATGAGTTTTTCACTGTACTAATAGAGATTAAGAAAGTTAATCTTCTCATTGCTCAATTTGCCATATTAGATATTTCTTCTTCTACATGCTAGAAATAAAATTAGTTCCTACATCCCCTATTCTCTTATGTATTCAGGTTTTCTTGATCATGGTTTATCAACTGATTTTAAACTATTAGGTCTTGACAGTTTATATTGCTTATATATGTTTCTTATTTATGCTTTGATAACCCCTGTCAACCTAAACTTGATTTCTGATTTCTTTCCATTTTGACTTAATTTTATTTGATTTTAAAGTGAATTTTGAATACAATTATTTTTGGCTGATAAGAAATGGTTCTGCCTTCTTTGTTTTATCATTTGCTTTTTTAAAATAAACTTTTTATTTGGAATAATTTTAGATTTATATCATATCTGTTTTTTTATTAGAGAAGTTGTAGATTTACAGAAAAATCATGCAGACTAGTTCTGCATATAATTTCCCTCACAAACACAGCTTTCCCTGTCATTAACATTTTGCATTACTGTGGAATATTTGTTACAATTGATGAAACAATATTATTATAATTATAGTATTAACTATAATCCACAGTTTACATTAGAATTCACTGTTTGTGTTGTACAGCCCTATGGTTTTTTTAAAAAAAAATTTATACCAGTAACATATATACAAACTAATATTTCTTCCTTTTAACCACATTCAAATATATAATTTGGTGCTGTTAATAATTACATTCCTAATGTTGTGATACCATCACCACCATCCAATACCAAAACATTTCCATGAACCCAAACAGAAATTCTTTACCAGTTAAGTATTCATTCCCCCCACCCTACCCCACACCAGCCTCTGGTAACCTGTATTCTAGTTTCTGAATCTATTAATTTGTTTATTTTAATTATTTCTTATCAGTGAGATCATACAATATTTGTCCTTTGTGTCTAGCTTATTTCACTCCACATGATGTCTTCAAGGTTCATCCCTTGAAGATGCATGTATCAGAACTTCATTCTTTTTTACTGCTGAATGATATTCTATTATATGTATATTCCACATTTTGTTTATATGTTCATCTGTTGATGGACACCTCCTGAGTTACTTCCATCTTTTAGCAATTTTGAATAATGCTGCTGTGAACATTGGAGTGAAAATATATGTTTGGAGTCCCAGCTTTCAATTCTTTTGGGTATAAACAGGCATACCTCGGAGATTTTGCAGGTTTGGTTCCACACGACTGCAATAAAGCAAATGTTGCGATAAAGCGAGTCACACAATTTTTTTTTGGTTTCCCAGTGCATATAAAAGTTATGTTTACACTACAATATAGTCTATTAAGAGGGCATTAGCATCATGCCTAAAAAACAATGTGTATACCTTAACTAAAAAATACTTTATTGCTAAAAAGTGTTTACCATCATCTAAGCCTTCAGCAAGTGGTAATCTTTTCGCTGGTGGAGGGTCTTGCCTTGATGTTGATAGCTACTGACTTAGGGTGGTGGTTGGGGTGGCTGTAGCAATTTCTTAAAGTAAGACAACAATGAAGTTTTCCACATAGATTGACTTTTCCTTTCACAAAATTTTCTCTGCAGCATGTGATGCTGTTTGATAGCATTTTACTCACAGTAAAACTTCTTTCAAATTTTGTAGTCAGTCCTCTCAAACCCTGCCACTGTTTTATCAACTAGGTTTATGTCACATTCTAAATCCTTTGTTGTCATTTTAACAATGTTCACAGCATCTTTACCAGGAGTAGATTCCATCTCAAGAAACCACTTTCTTTGCTCATCCATGAGAAGCAACTTCCCATGTGTCCAAGTTTCATCATGAGATTGTAGCAATTCAGTCACACCTTCAGGTTCCACTTCTAATTCTAATTCTCTTGCTATTACCACAACATCAACAGTGACTTCTTTCACTGAAGTCTTGAACCCCTCAAAGTCATCCACGAGGATTAGAATCTTCTTCCAAACTCCTGTTAATGTTGATATTTTGACCTCCATCCATGAATCA
>JAQZBX010004893.1:0-19113 GCA_029593785.1 Cabassous unicinctus
TATATATATATATATATAATAACATTTATGTAAGAAAATGCACATATATGCATATGTATTTATATATCATTTTACAAATATTGGTATGTATTGTGAAAAATCTTGATTTTTACGAACAATAAAAAAATAAAATAAAATAATAAAAATAAAAAAAATTAAAAAATTTAAAAAAAGAAATAAATCCAGTTAATGACATTGACCATTTTCTATTTTATAAGATAGTCAAATTTTTCTTTAATGGTGATTTTTATTCCTAAAAGTGGTGGATAAAAGTAAAATATATACATTCTGCTTAATTCAACCTGAATATGTAATAAACTTGAAATATTTAAAAAGTATGTATCCCTTTAAATGGTAAAAATATTAACTTGTAATTTTAATGTATATTTCTCAGATTTTGCATTAAAATTAACCCCCTCAAAGACTTTTCAGTTGGGTTATTTTCAATGTTATTTTTATATGTAATAAACATTTATAATTTATCAATTCTTAATTCTAGATATTTGAAGATTTGATAGGATGCAAAGATCTCTCAAAATGTAACCAAAAAAAGAGCTAGAGTAGTGATACTATTGGATAAAATAGATTTTAAAGGCAAAAATGTTATAAGGGATAAAGAAGGCCATTATATATTAATAAAAGTGCCAACTGATTGAAAAGAAATAACATTAAGTGTTTATACACCTAACTACAGTGACCCAAGATATATTAGGCACACATTGTCAAAGGTGAAGGGAGAAATAGATGTCTCTACAATAATAGTTGGAGACTTCAATACAACACTCTCACTATTAGATAGAACATCTGGACAGAGGATAAATAAAGAAACAGAGAGCTTGAATAATATTAAAAATAAACTAGACCTAACAGAATTCTACAGAGCATTGCACCCCCTAACAGCAAGATATACTTTCTTTTCAAGGGCACCTGGATCCTTCCCCAAGATAGACCATATGTTGGGTCACAAGACAAGTCTCAATAAATTTTAAAAAGATTGAAATCTTACACAGCACTTTCTCTGACCATAACAGAATAAAGCTAGAAATCAATAAGGGACTAAAAAAAGAGAAAATTGATACATATACGGAGATTAAACAACACACGCTTAAATAATCTTAAAAATTGTAAGAGAATCCAGCAAATATCTTGAGATGAATGAAAATGAGAACACAGCATATCAAAACCTATGGGACAAGGCAAAGGCAGTGCTGAGAGGGAAATTTATAACTCTCAAGGCTTTCATTAAAAAAGAAGAAATAGCTAAAATTGAAGACCTAGCTGCATACCTGGAGGAACTATTATAATAGAAAAAGAACAGAAAAATAATCCCAAACCAAGCCAAAGGAAAGAAATAGTAAAGATCTGAGCAGCAATAATTGAAATCGAGGACATAAAAACTATAGAGACAATCAAAAAAACCATAAGTTGAATCTTTTGGAGGATCAACAAAATCTACAAATCCTTATCTAGACTGACAAAAAGGGAAAGAGAGAAAACATAAATAAAATCAGAAATGAGAAGGGGGACATTACCACTGACCCCACAGAAATAAGAGAGATCATAGGAGAATACTATGAACAACTTTATGCCACAAAATTAGACATGTTAGACAATATGGACAAATTCCTAAAAACACAAATGAGCTACACTGACTCTAGAAGAAACAGAAGAACTCAACAACAGTGAAGAGATTGAAACAGTCATCAAAAACATCCCCAAAATTAAAAGCCCCGGGACCAGATGGATTCACGGGTGAACTCTACCAATCATTCAAAGATGACCTAATACAGATCTTTCTCAAGCTCTTCCAAAAAATTGAACAGGAAATAAGGTTACATCACCCTAATACCAAAACCAGATAAAGATACTATGAAAAAAGAAAATTAAAGATCAGCATCTCTAATGAATAGTGATGCAAAATAAATCAACAAAATGCAAAACTTGCAAAGAGAATCCAAAAGCATGCTAAAAGAATTATACACCATGATCATCAAGTGGGTTTTATCCCAGATATTCAAGGGTGGTTCAATGCAAGAAAATCAATTCATGTAATAAACCACAGCGATAGAAGAAAAATCATATGATCCTCTCTATTGATGCAGAAAATGTATTTGACAAATTATAGCACCCTTTCTTGATAAAAACACTCTAAGAGATAGGAATAAAAATATATGGTAAAGTGTATATATGAAAAACCTACAGTAACCATTGTACTCAATGGTGAAAGACTGAAAGCTTTCCCACCAAGATCAGGATTAAGACAAGGATGCCCACTGTCATGATTATTATTCAATATAGTACTAAAAGTTTTAAGCAGAGAAATGAGGTTAGACAAAGAAATAAAAGGCACCCAAATAAGAAAGGAAGCAGTAAAACTTTCACTCTTCACTGATGACATGATCCTATATCTAGAAAATAATGAAAAATCCACAGTAAAGCTACTAGAATTAATAGGCAAGCTCAGCAAAGTGACAAGGCAAAAGATTAATACTCAAAAATCAATAGCGTTTCTATACTATACTGATGTGCAGTCTGAGGAGGAAATCAGAAAAGCAATTCCATTTATAATAGCAACTAAAACCATCAAATATTTAAGAATAAACTTAACCTAGGACACAAGGGACCTGTATTCAGAAAACTACAAAACATTGCTAAAAGAAATTGAAAAAGACTTAAATAAATGGAAGGATTTTCTGTGTTCATGGATTGAAAGACTAAATATTGTTAAAATGTCAATTCTATCCAAACTGATTTACAGATTCAATGTAATCCCAATAAAAATCCCAACAGCCTTTTCTGCAGAAATCAAAAAGCCAGTAATCAAATTTATTTGGAAGGGCAAGGGATCCTGAATAGCGAAAAATATCCTTGAAAAGAACGAATTTGGAGGACTCTCACTTCCTGACTTTAACACATATTAGTTAGCTACATTGGTAAAAAAGAATGATGCTGCCATAAGGAGAGACAGACTGACCAATGGAATTGAATAAAAAACTCAGAAACTGACCCTCACTTTTAGAGCCAAGTGATTTTGAAAATGCTGTTAAGCCTACTCAGTTGTGCCAGATCCGTCTTTTCAACAAGTGGTGCTGGGAAAACTGGATAGCCACATCCAAAAGAAAGAAAGAAGACCCGTATCTCATATTTTATACAAAAATTAACTCAAAATGGATCAAGAACCTAAATATAAAAACAAGAATCACAAAACTCCTAGAAGAAAATATAGGAAAGCATATTCAAGATCTTGTGATAGGTTGCAGTTTCTTAAACTTTACACCAAAAGCATGAGCAACAAGAGAAAAAATAGAAAAATTAAACCTCCTCAAGATTCAATACTTTTGCACCTTAAAGGACTTCATCAAAAGGGTAAAAAGGCAACTGACTCAATGGGAGAAAATATTTGGCAATCACAAATCTGATAAGGGTTTAAATCCATGATACATAAAGGGATCATACAACTCAACAATAAAAAGACAAACTATCCAATTAAAAAATGGGCAAAAGACTCAACAAAACAACTGTCCAAAGGAGAAATACAAATGGCAAAGAAACACATGAAATAGTGTTCAAAATCACTAGCAATTAGAGAAATGCAAATCGAAACTACAAGATATTATTTCACACCTATTAGACTGGCAGCTATTAAAAAGTCAGAAAACTCAGAAAAAGTTGGAGATGATGTGGACAGCTCGGAATGCTTATTCACTCTTGGTGGATACGTAGAATAGTAAAGCCACTGTGGAAGACTGTTTGGCAGTTTTTAAGGAAGTTGAATATAGACTTGCCATGGGATCCTGCAATACCATTGCTAGGTATATACCCAGAAGAACTGAGAGCAGTTCATAGCAGCATTTTTCACAATAGCCAAAACTGGGTACCACCCAGGTGTCCATCAACTGATTAATGGATAAACAAATTATGGAGTATAGTCATGATGGAATATTATGCAGTGGTAAGAAGAAATGAAGTTGTGAAACATAGAACTGTGTGTGAGTGAGCAGAAGAATTTTTGTGATGGGGAATTTTTTTATTGTGATATTTATAATTCCTCATTTTAATTATTTTTACATGTAGATTTTAATTTTATTCATTGTATTCATACTTTATAGATTGTATGCCCCAAACTGTAGATTTATCATTATTTTATGCATTTACATTTTAGAACTTGTAAAAAGTAAAATAAAGTGGTGTTACATAAAAAATATGCAATACAATAGTCTTGGTATTTATAATTACCCATATAGTTACCTTTACCAGAGGTCTTCATTTCTTTATGCCTTTTGATCCACTATCTAATATCCTTTTCATTCAGTCTGAAGAAATCCTTTTAGCATTGTTTATAGGGAAGTTCTGTTGCTGCTGAACTACCATAGATTTGTTTTTATGGTAATGTCTTAATATATCCCTCATGTTTGAAAGGCAATTGCAAGGTATTTATAATTATTTATTGGCAAATATTTTCTTTCAATGCTTAAAATATTTCATTTCATTGCCTTCTTTCCTCCATAATTTCTGATGAGAAATCGATACAATCTTATTGGGATTTCCTTGTATATAACATGTTGCTTCTCTCTTGCAGCTTTCATCACACTGTCCTTTTCACTGACATTGAACATTTTGGCTACTTATGTGCCTGGGTATGGGTCACTTTGAATTTCCTGATATGCTTTAATTCTTACTGCATGTTTTTCACATATTTCTTTTAGTATGTTAAGTTCTCTTTTTTAAAAAATTATTTGTATGATTTTTATCTTGTTCCTTTTGATCAGGCATCATTTTCTGTTTCTTTGTTTGCCTTGTAATCTTTTGCCACATAATGCATATTTTAATATTTTAAAGTTTATCTCTAGGATTGAGTCCCTGAGCTGTATATTTCTTAAATTTATTTCCAACTTGTGATATGACAGCGATTTCCTTGACTGCCAGGATCTAACTAAACTTTTTTAATGCCAAAAAAATTCCTTCCACAGTTTTTGAAAATTTGATTTTCTTTTGGCAGGTGCCTTCCTTCAGAGTTTAGCCCTCCTAGCAAAGAAATCATCCTGAGATGCCTGTCAAGTTCATGGTCCACTTTGTCTTTTCTGAGCCTGCCTCTTGTCAGCCTTGTACTTTCTTGTGGTCTTAGAAAACCCTCCATTTACATGAATTGAAATACTTCCTCTAATCCATATGAAATAGACATTCTCACCCTCCTGAGTGCTCAATTTTAAAACTTCAAGCAGCTAATTCTTTGCTCCAGGGTATTTTGACTTAATTGTTTTTCATAAGATGCTTCTGTTTACAGGGCAAATTGTGGGTTTGATAGGAGTGTTTGGTTATTTAACTCAGTAAAAGTCTTGAGATTATAGCCTGACTAGTGAAAATCACTCCATTCCTCAGAAGAAAAACTGAGGAAACATTTCACAAATATTAAGCCAGAAACACCTGGTTTCTGGGATTGGGATGAAACCAGATTCTGGGCCTCTGTTTCTCTGCTCTTTGGTCCTTAGGATTCACAAAATGTTTTCCATATCAAACGTCTTATATTAGGAGAATTGCAGTTTTATTTCTGTTTTAATTATTGCCACATTATGCTTCACCAATTCATTTCTCTGATTCAATGTACTAATATTTCTTGATATTTGAAAGTTGCATTCATGCACAGATTTTATTTATGACCTTTTCTCTCATTATCTAGACTCAATTATTATCCAAAAATTACCTCTAGGTAATGGGTATTATAGATGCCAAGAACTGTGCCCCCATGGATTTTCCCTAATGCCATCTGGAACTAAATATGGAGGCAGTTGTTATAAACAGAAAGATTCCTCTCAGTAATTCAAATAATTCTTTCCATTTGTGCTTGCTTGCATTAAACAGGATTGAACCATTCCCAGAAATCCTGACTTGCCTATCCGGCATAAGAAGACAATATTATCATTTTGAGTATATTTCTTGTTTTCCTTCTACTTTACCTGACTCAATTAATGACTCTTACTTCCTTAATGCACGGTTCACTTATATATTGAGAGACACTGCTAATAGGATTGTAATAGAAAATATAGATAAGGAAATTATTCACATAAAGAGACCAATCTCTTCATTTTTATTTTTTGTGCTAAATTATTTCCTTCCAGAATTTTTAGGAGTATTGCAAGTATTCCATGGAAGTGAATAGTGAGTATATATCATCAGTGGACAGAACCTCTGTCAGCAATGCAAGCAAAGGCAAGGAGTTTCTACACACTGCCCAGAGCTTACGTATGCAGGAGGTTAATTTCTATTTATGATTAAATGAACTTAGTTATGGAGATTGTGCTTATCTACCAAATGGAAACAATGCTTTATGCATAGTACTGCTAGTCAAATAATAATTTTACAAATCTTTTAATCCTTTATATTTCAGGTGTAATTCTAGGATTTTGTAAGAGTATTCCATGAAAAAGCATATAAGCATTTTTTCATTATTTTTCCCACAGCTTCCAGTCCTGTGTGTACATATAACTCACCCAAACTTTATTGAAAGTTTGAGTTACTTATAAGTAAATTAAAATTAGATGGATGTGTAAATACATTAATGAAGAAATATTCTAATGAAGAAAATACATCTTCCAATTCTTCAGGTTGATAAATGCCTGTTTCCTGCTGTTGCAGAAAAGGCAGCACATAATTTGCATTTACATTTGGAGGAATGAGATCACCCAGGCATTATTCCAGCCACCCCAGTTAACAGTATTAGGTAGCACAACCCCTGGCTCCTGCTAGTCTGCAGGTTAGGAAAAGGTCTCAAGTTTTCAATAATCTTTCTATACTTTTTACAATGATTTAATTTTGTCATATTACTTGGAACAAAACAAAAAGTAATAATCAGTTCCAAGCATTGGGTTTTCCTTTTCTTTTTCATTTGCTTGGTAAAAAATATTACCTCTCTGTATATTTAAGATGGAATAAATGTATATGATAAAGGGACATTTGTTTTATTATATTGTCAGTGATTTATAGTTCATATTTATAATTTTTTTTCAATATAGACACCATTCTGAGTATCTTCCATTGAGATATTTTACAAGTATAATTTCATAAAGTAGGTATTACTATACATTTTATTGATAAGGAAATTTAGGTTAAAAGATGTGTGAGAGCCTCCCCAGTGCTACAAATCAAGCAAATGGCAAAATTGATATGCAAAATATATTTTTCCCTGGAGGCCAGGGCATTTCAACTTAGCAAAACTGCCATGAAAATTCAAGGGAGGAACCTAAAATTTAATGGTGAATGATGCATAATAAAAAATATTCACTCAGTGTTCAAACTGTATGTGGGGATTGAATTGTGTACCACAATTTGGACATGTTTCTGGTCTTGGTCTGCATGCTGGTAGTGTGTGGACTCATTTTAAATACGATCTGTTCAAGATGTTACTTCATTTAAGGTGTGGCCCCACTAAATAAGGTTTGGGCTTTATTCTGGATTGCTAGGGTCCTTTATAGGCAGGTGAAAGTAAGATGGAAAGAGAATCCAGGACAGGCTGCCATGTGCATAGCCATGTAACTGAAAAGCCAAGGACCAAAAAGTGCCTGCAGTCAGACTCAGAAAGCAGTCCTTCTGAGGAAATCACCTCCTTGCTGGTGCCATGATTTTGGAATTCTCCTAACCTGAAAACTGTGAGCCAGTAAATTCCCATTGCTTTATGACAACCAATTGAATGGTATTTATTTTAGCACCAGGAAAGTAAAACACTGTGAAAGTTCTTTGCATTTCTACAATATGGTAGTAATAGTCTTATTAGACTTTTATTAATTATTTTTAAGTTCTCAACCTACAGAATGAAAAGGCATAGCTTAGGATAGAACTATGAATACTTATAAATATTGAACGAGGAATTTTAACCAATCAATCACATATTCTATCAATAAATTGTCAATAAACATTTTGTTATAAAACAAAAAGAAAAAAACTACTTATTGAACAATTTTTGATGGTTCTGAAATAAAGACCATCAGAGAGGAGCAAAACAATCTTGTTAGAGGAGGTTAGTCTGAAAGTGACACTTTCCCTGTCTTCTTGCAGTTTGAAAAAGTTCTCTAAGTTACAAGTAATACATTGTCAGGATAAAAAGTAAGGTGGGGTGGGGGTAGCCGTGAAACAAGAATCTCACATGTGAAGTTCCAGCAAGTATTCTATTGGCAGTGAGAATTTGAAGGTGCAATATAAGCTCTTCATTTGACAAGTATATTCCAGGTTTTCAAGTCATCAAAGAAAATAGTTTAAGCAAACCCAGGACAATATTTGATGTACTTTGGATTTAGTAAGTGTTTAGGATAGGATCCTGCATTTTTTTCTGTGGGGGATGCAAAATTAATGATAATTATTTACCACTAATAATAACAATCATTAAAGGTTAGGCTATCAAGGAATTAGATGAAGTATTATTTGAAGTATATTACAAAAATTAATGAGAAAGTAATTATTGGGGATTTTTTTTATAATTTTGCCAAATTTTCAATTATGCCATGCATTTTAAGATGATCTTAGATATTTTAAAAGAAAATGGATAATCTCTAAGACATGTACCCAAGTTCCAACAATTTTAAGTTGCATGAGATAATTTGTAAAACATATTGCAAAAGAGGTACTAATGGATATTAGAAAATTATTCATAGATTTCAGTCCTTAAGTTCAATTTCATTTTTCATAACATATATTATATAATATGGATCTTTGTGACTTGCCAAAATTATGTCAGATACTGATGGCAATCAGCATAAGGGAAAGGAATGAAACATGAGTGAAGTTTCAGAAGGAAAAGAGGATAAAGGGAGACAGGGATAGTAGATTCAATGAGAGCAGAACAAAGAAGATGAAGAAGAATGAAGATAGGGAGGAAGAGAAAGTAAAGGAGCAGAATCCCAAACTAAGGAAGATGGAGTGTACTAAGAATGGAATTTGGTACTGACTTCTGAAAATGATACCTTAGGTCCTGTGGCAGTTTGGCATTGTTTATGAATTCCAAAAATAGATATTGGATTATGTTTATAAACTGGTCTGTACCTGGGCATGATTAAATTATGATTAGGGTTTTGATTGGGCCACATCAGTAGAGAACACTACATGGCAGAGAAGAGAGTTGGACTTTTGAGCTGGAGCCCTGGGAAGTAAGCACACAGAAGTGCTTGGTCATGAGGAAGGAGAGTAGGCCTTGGGAAGAGAGACAAGCCATTCACCTGATAGTTTGCAGCTGCAAAGACCAGAGCCTTGAGCAGTTGAGCCCAGAGAAAAATGAGCCCCAAGAGAGGGATGAGACTTATGCCAGGCTACAGCTGATATTGGAAGAAGATGAGACCACAGAACCTTCAGAGGAAGAGGGAGGTTGAACCCTTGCAGATATTGGCAGCCATCGTGCTCCAACAGATGGCAAGACTTTCATGAAGGAAGTAACTTAAACCTTTATGGCCTAGTAACTGTAAGCTTCTACTCCAAATAAATACCCTTTATAAAAACCAACTGAATTCTGGTATTTTGTATCAGCACCCCTTTGGCTGACTAATACAAGTCCCCATGCATCTTTAATGGAATATTAAAGTGACGTAATAATACAGAGGACAACCTTGATAGAGCAAAGATGTGGCACCAAAGGAGGAAATCCTTGTAATATTCTTCAGTGTTAACAGATCTTCCAAAAGCTGAAAATGGAGGGGGGGAGCTGCAAGCCACTTGAAATTCTGATATAACTTTTATTGAAATGGATGATTAGATGCTGTCAAAGAGTCACATTGTTAAATTTCATAAAAATACTGAGATTTATGGAAAATACACCCTTTGGAAAGGGCTAGTGAATAGAAATAGAAAGAAAGTAAGTTAGAAAATTAATGGATAAGCATTTTAGAAATGAACCTTTTGTACAGTGGGAACTGAGTTCATGAAAATTCAAGGAGTGCATGGAGAAGGATGAAAAACAAACCTTAGAATTTAATAGGAAATATTGGCATCAATGAAAACAGGAAAGAGAAGGATGACTGAGGCATTCAAATTAGCCTTAGATATGTATAGGTCCATGGGCCATAAGACTACAGATAATATGGGTGAAAATACTCAGCATTTATATTATATTGAGATTCATGTGTTATTATGATAAAATCTCTTAGGATTTTTAAATGGATATACAGGTATGTTGGTGTAGTGAAAATGCTGGTGAAAGAAATATTTACACTCCTGGATTGGTTAAATTATATATTAATATAATCTGTAGATTAATATAATCTGAGTTGAGGTCATTGCATACTGTTGGGCAAGGCTAGGAAATATAAAAATATAGAACAATGTAGAAATTGGTTTTGAATAATTCTAATGGTTCACTTATTACTCAAGATGTAGGAAATAAATGGAATGATGTTTCAGCTCTGGATCACTGTGATTGAAAAGTGGCTCTTACAATACTTGGCACCTGGGATGTCAAGACTGGGAATGAACAATGGACCAAAGTAGACTTATTATTATTCAATAATATACTGATTTTTATTCTAGCAATGCAAGAACTCTTTTCAATAATACAAAGGCAGTGGCCACCAGAGGTTCTGACAGATGGGAGAGGGAAGAATAGGTATAATATGGGGGCATTTTTGGGGGACGTTGAAATTGTCCTGCATGACATTGCAGTGATGGATACAGGCCATTGGATATTTTGTCATAACCTACAAAATTGTGTGGGGCAGAGTGTAAATTATAATATAAACTGTAGTCCATGGTTAGTAGTAATGCTTCAATATGTGTTCATCAATCATAACATGTACTGCACTAATGAAGGATGTTGTTAATATGGGAAAGTGTGAGAGGGGGAGGGACTAGGGCATATGGGAATCCCTTATAATTTTATATAACATTTATGTAATCTAAAGCTTCTTCAAAAATAAAAAAATATTTAAAAAATTAAAAAAATAGAAATGTATAGATGTACTTGAATAAAAGGGGCATAGCGTATTCTTTGGGGGAAAAAAAGAAAGATCAGCCTGAGCAAGTGGTAAAGCAGTGAAGTTTAGTAGGATGGGGAGCACTGGAGGAGACAACGTGCCATGAGGCACTATGCCATCTGAGCAGGCAAATGTAGACTTAAAGGCATGCTTGCCACTTATATAGCCTTTGCTTTCTAAGTTTTCTTGATCTTCCAGTGACCCAGTTTTTATTTCTAATTTGGTGTATATTACTTCCCAATTTATAATTTTCATTAGAATTACAGTACATAATATTTTATTATGTGAACTAAATAGGATAATCTACATAAATAATATCTTATGTTAGTACAGTTTAATTGATTGATTATGGTATCTAGGCTAAGAAACAATCAAAATAAAGCTATAAGGGATCAAATAAAATATTTAAGAGAGAAGGGGAGAAAGAAAAAGCAAGAGGAGAGAGACAGAGAGATAGAGAGATTGAAGAATCAAATATGAAAATAAAAATAATACATATTACCAATTGCTAGGAAGAGATATATGTAGACAACATAAATTTGATCTCCAAGAGAGAAGTTCTTAAAGTTGATTTTCCAAATGAAATGAGTAGCAAAAGAGAAAGTTGTGAGAATAGAGGGAGACTATTTTTCCACCTGAAGGTCACATAATGGATTACAACTGCTTGAAAATTAAGAAGACCTGATAACAAAGTAGCCTTATATCTTATTCAGATTCTGTTTGATCAGGAACTAATGATAGGTGTTAATATTTAGAGAATAGTTCTGAAGAATCTGGTGTGTAGAAGTTAGCTATATTAACTGAATAAATCCACCAGGCAAATCTTTGAACTCCAATATACTTATTTTACAGCTATTAAATAATAGAAATTTATATAACTATTGGAAATAGCTTTTAAACATTAGATTTTAATGTTATCATTCTTCTGAAAATAAGGTGTGAGACAGGGAGACTAAAGAAGAACGAGGCAATATTCTGTTATGTTTTACTACCAACCCATACAGAGAAAAATAGATAAACAGCCTGTAAATATCTTCAGGATAATTTTTTTCCTTCTGTTTTGTTCTCCACATTTTTCAGGGATTATTTGTCTTCAGTTCTCCACATCCACAGCAAATTACCATTAAAAGCCCAACTCAACCAAAGTGACTGAATTCCTGCTTACAAGATTTTCTGTAGTGTGGGAGCTCAGAGTCTTACATGCCATGCTATTCCTACTGATGTACTTGGCAACCCTGATGGGGAACTTTCTCATTGTCACAGTAACCACCCTCAACCACAGTCTTCATACTCCTATGTAATTCTTCCTTAGGAATCTATCTTAGAAACGTGCTACATTTCTGTCACTGTTCCCAACATGTATCATCTTCCTGCTTGACAACAGAGCAATCTCTATGGTTGGATGTGCAGCTCAGATCTTCCTTGTGCTTTTTTGTTCTTTTACAGAACTGCTGTTCCTCACCATTATGGCCCTTGACCACTACGTGGCCATCTGCCATCCCCTCCACTACCCTATGACCATGAACCCTCAAGTCTGTGTCCAGATGACTCTGGCCTCTGTACTCAGTGGTCTGGTCTACTCAGGAATCCACACTGGCAACACATTCCGACTGTCCTTCTGTCAGTCCAACATAGTCCATCAGTTTTTCTGTGAAGTCCCCTCTCTGTTGAAGCTCTCATGCTCTGAGATCTTAAGCAATGAAATTTTAAATCTTATCTCTGCACTTCTGATTGGTGGTGGCTGCTTTGCCTGCATCACCATGTCTTATATTCACATATTTTCTACTGTGCTTAAGTTTCCAACCAGGGGAAAGCAAGGAAAGGCCTTTTCCACCTGTGTCCCTCACATCCTCATAGTGACCATTTTTCTCAGTGCAGCAGCTGCTGTGTGTGTGAAGCCAGCCTCCAGCTCACCCACAATTCAGGACATGATCACCTCTGTGTTCTATTCTATAGTCCCTCCTTTCTTGAACCCTATAATCTATAGTCTTAGAAACAATCAGATAAAGGAGACTATAAAAAGAGTTATGAGAAGAAAGCTTTATTCAGGAGAACAATAGGATAATTATTTCAAGAATCTTACTTGAATGAGATGAGTTGAAAATGCCTCAAAGTTAAACTTTTTGCTTATTTAAGACTTTAAGGGATATGACATGAATTTTGAGGGACAGTCATTGCTTTGTGTGTCAGCATAGTAAGAAAACATTTGTATTTTGCTTTAGATTTCTACTTCAAAAAATGAACATTTCTCTGGTACCTGACACATCATTGCAAAAATTTGTGTCTTTTGCCAAGTAACTGTTTCCAATTATCCTTCTTTAAACTTAGATAATCCTAGAAAATACAAACTAGACATTCACTTTCTTTGATCTTTTTGTGCACTTATAAGAGTCAGACAGTATCCATTAATCATCATTTAGTTAAAATAATCCAAAATAAACATAAGAAAAGTGGTCATAAAATTATATTAAAGATTTTAGTCTGAATAAAATGTATCTGAGGAAGGTGTAGTTGGTAATTGAAGTCAAAGATATTTCCCTATATTTCATAATGTGGAAGATCAAATTTTAAAGAATTACTTTTGCTCAATGTAAAGAAAAATGTTTATAAAATTATGAATCAGTAATATGTTTAGAAAGTTTAGGATTTTAACTTTGTTGGCAGGTTTTTAATTTTCCATACAAAATATACCAAAGTGAGGTAAATATTTCCTTTTTCCAACTTATGATATGATAAGAGAATGAAACAGTGAAATGATGTATTTATATTGCATGTTTTTAGATGTATCTCATATATTAGGACCTATTACCCTTAGAGTAACCCTTGAATTAGGAGCAGAACTCGGTAAGAGCTGACAAATATTTTGCCATATTTGATAAATAAATTTCCAAAACATATTTATTTTTTACATATAATCCCTGTGATATTATAGTTCAGTTTTGTAAACTGGAGCCATGATTGTCACTTGTTAAAATTAGCACCAACTCTTCTGCCACTTCCAAGACTTATTTTATCACAAGGCGCTGATATATTGTTAGCTAATGAATGATAATATTTGCAAATTATGATATTGTCTGCACATTTTTTTAATATTAAAGTCATGCAGCGTATGTTCCATTATATATATGTATAAACATTTATACATTAACCATAGCAACATAGTGCTGTATGACACAATGAATCCTAATGTAAATGATGGACTATAGTTAATAGTATAATATAATAATATATTTTCATCTGTAATAACATAGGTACCACAGTAATGCAGGTGTAAATAATAAGGGGTATATGAGAATTCTATATTCTCTGCATGTTTATTTCAGTAAACCTACAACTTATCTAATTAAAAAAAAGGACATGAGCAGATACCAAATATATATATATATATTTAATCTGAATAAAATGTATCTGAGAAAGATGTGGTTGGCAATTGAAGTCATTTTATTTATATATAAAACTGATAGGATGGCTAGTAGAAATAGACATATGAAGACTTGGACTCAGAGATTTCAATACCCTTCTATTCTTTGATACCTGAGGTCAAATTTTCTAAAGTTGATTTTTTATTTAGAGTTTATATTATACATATTTAGTTCCTCTCAGTATAACTTCTTATGATAATATATCACTTTACTTTTTTAATACATTTTTTAAACATATATATATTTTAAAGATACTTAGATTACACAAATGCTCCACAAAAAATATAGGGACTCCCATATGCCCTGCTCCCCACAGCTCCCATACCCTCACACATAAATAGGGACGTACACCTACCAACTCCAGCACCAACTATAGTTTTGAATAGAAGTGATCAAAGAGCCATGTGTACGGAAACCACAACTAAGTCCAATTGTGTCACACTGGGGAGAACATACCTCAAAGTAGGTCCCACTGGCAAGGCACCAAACTCATGAGCTATCTGCCTTGACCTTAGTGCCTTGTTCAGAGCCCTCAAGAGCACTGCTATTTGGGGTAGTGTCTAGTTTTGGTGAGGGTACCGGTAAAGACTGGTATTGGCAGGTATATGCTGAAACTGCAATGTTGGGGATGCACTTTTGGCAATATGGGAGGGTTACTGGCTTAAGGTGTTGGATGTGGGAGCCATTCAGGACAGGGCACACCTGGGGCAGATTTTAGGGAGTGTGTGAGTGTTCATCTTTTCACAGTGTGTTATATCAGTATGTGGAGACCCACATAATGAGCTGGAGGGTTTGAACTTCCATCCTGGTGAGGCCTGCTATGTTCTCAAATAGGGGAGCAGGAGTCTCTCAAGAGCATGGGGAGTGCCTAATAGGGGAGGACAGACCAGTGTGTAAAGCCCTCAGTGTTGTTACAAGTAACTATGAATCTTGTCCTTCAAGAAATGAAGTCTGGTGTTTACCATAGGTCCCAAGTGGAAGGGATGGGAAGAATAAAAATAGATGGAATGGGGGGGGGCATTTTTGGGTCATTGGAAGTGTTCTATGTGATCTTGAATGATGGAAAGAGGCCATGTTAAATTTCACCAAAATTTATGAAAGTGTATGGTCCAAAATGTATACCATAATATAAACCATTGACCATGGTTGGTAGCTATGTTTCAATATCTGCACATCAGTTATAACAATTATACCTTCCACATATAACATGTTATGAATAGGAGTCGGGGGAAGCAGGAGAATGTTGGGTATATGGCTGTCCCCTGTATTCTATACGTGACTTTTCTGTAACCTAAGCCTTCTTTGAAGGTAAAATGAAAAAAGTAAGACACTAGGGGAATATATGGAAGAAAAAGTCACTGTACATACAGGACCACAGATCTTACAGTAATAAAAGCCAAAATGTTAAAAAAAAATTTTTTTTAATTTTTTCATTATTTTTTATTATCCCCAATTTTTTCTTTATTTTTTTGTATTTTACTTCTTATTTTTAAAACTATCATTATTATTTCATTTTCTTATCAATTGTGTTTGGTTATTTTGTTAGCGCCATTTTTGAAGAAGTTTTGGATAACAGAAGGTTAACAACTGTGGCAGGGGAAGATCATTGGTGCAGGGCATCAGTGAAGGGGGATACATGGGAGGAAGTTTACCTGGGCATATATATATAAGGCATATAAATTTGTTCAAATGATCATGGTATTGCCACAGTGGGTGGAGTTTCACACAATAACTGAAACAATATCAAATTCCCATCCTGGGGAGCTCTGACACATTCTCTAATGGAGCAACAAGAATCCCCCAAATACAGGGGCAATGACTAGTGAAGGAGGATGGTCCATTGACAGGCCTTTGATATTGATGACTATGCTTATGAAATTTTACTCTTGGAATTGAAACTTAGCCTAGTATTATAGGGTGCCTAAGACTTACCTCCTCAGAGCCTCCTTGTTGCTCAAATGTGGCCTCTCTCCAAGCCAAACTCAGCATATAAATGCAGTAAATACCCCCAGCATAGAAAATGACTCCCAGGGATGAGCTTCCCTGGCACCAAGCACAAACTAGCAATGCAACTAGAAAAAGACCTTCACCAAAAAAGGGGAAGGTAAACACAAATGAGTTCATATGGCTAACAGACTTCAAAGTGAGTTGGGATGTCATTCCAGAGGTTATGCTCATGCACACCTCAGTGTGATCTCATTGACTACCAAAGTAGATACTACCCCAAATAGTGGGGCAGCTGAGGGCTCTGGAGACATCCAGACACTATAGTCAAGGCAGATAGTTCAGGAGTTTGATGTCTTGCCAGTGGGCCCTACTTTGGAATTTATGCTCCCCAGTGTGACAGAGTTGGACTCAGTTGTGATTTCCTTATACATGGCTCTACTGTCCCTTCTATTTTAACTTATAATTTGTACTAGATTTGTTACGTGTACGGCCAAGAGACTTAAATCTTTGGGCTGTCCATGTGCCAGGTGGACCCTGAAACTCAACTGAGCTGCAACCCCTACTCTCTAGGTCATTGGACTGACCCAGGACAACTAACAAGTAGGAGATGATGGATAACCACCATACCAAGGAACCAAGAGAGTCTACAACTTCAAGCAAGAGAGTCCCATCCATCAGCCAAATGATATTGAAGCCCTCTCTCAATTAGAGGTGGAGTGGGCATTGCCATCCCAGAATCCTCAGGATTGGTGAATGAACTATGGACTAAAGTAGACTTACTGGTATTCTACTATAGATTTATTGTGATTATATCAATGGAAGAAATTATATCATTGATGTGGAGGCAGTGGCCACTGGAGGTTCTAAGGGCATGGAGAAGGAAAAACAATTGTAATACGTGGAATTATTATTGTTGAATGACATTGCAACAACAGCTACAGGTCATTATATATCTTGCCATAACCTAAAAAATTGTGTGGGAGAGAGTGTAAACTACAATGTAAAGTATAATCCATGCTTAGTGGCAATGCTCCAAAATGTGTTCATCAATTGCAATGAATGTATCACACTAAAGAACAATGTTGTTAATGTGGGAAAATGTGGGAGGTGTGGGGAGCAGGGCATATGGGAAACTCCTATATTTTTAATAAATTATTTATGTTATCTAAGTATCTTTAAATATATATATAATAAAATATATATGTAATAAAAGAATAATAATACTTAATTTCTTGTTTTGAGGGTGATTATTAATTTATGTGTTTTGGAGGTAATTTAAAATGAAATATATTTGCAAAATCTGCATATCTCAGTGAAGCAATATTTTCCAGATGAGTTTTTATTTTTATTTTAAGCAATTATGCATAAGTAAAATCCATTCAAATTGCCAAGTAGATAATGGATTTAGATATAATGAATTCTAAAAGTTCATTAACAAAATTTCTGATTACAAATTGGAATTTATTCTTTTCAAAATCACCACATGAGTTTTGGTGGAGAATATTAACATTAAAGAATAATATGAACAGTTATTATGTAAAATGATAATCAATACTCCTTCCCTTTTCTCACTATATATACATGTAAATTCATTTTTTTCTTCACAATTTTCATTCAAACCAATGAAATGAATGAAGAAATAGAAATGAAAATAGAACCTTTCAAACAGACAAAACCATTTTTCTCTTCTCAATAATTTTATTTGGATTTGGGGATATAACATTTTTAAATGCATTACTTCCTTAAAATATAAGGGATTTATTACTTTTAATAAATTAAATAATTGTCTACTTATATTAGTTTTAATTTCAAATATGATAATTTTCCATAGATATAACATGCAGAAATTTTAGTTATTTAGGGTTTTCAATAATTGTACTGAGTATAAATTATTCCTGAAACCAAAACAATATGAGGGGAGATGTATATAAATTCTATTGAGTATGATCTGCAACATTTCAAGGATTTTTGTATGCATTTTGCCTACCCTCTTCTGAGTGTGAACTGTCCATGCAAATAATAATAGTGTGGCTCTATTAGATGCTTGGCTATCATTTTCCTTCAAATCTTTCACGTATTTTGATCCACACTGAATTACTCTTGTCATACCAGGGAAAATTTGTAAATTCTATCAAGCTGAGCAAATCTTCAGAGTTTTGTTCTTTTGTTCAAAATAGACACACAGAGACCTATAAAGTTAAAGATCTGCTTGGTCCCTGTGAAACTCTGGCTGAGTTTTCCTGGCTGTGGGGAGGCCAAAATATCCTATATAAAGTCAAGGGGGATTTACTCACTAAACTTCCCTGCTGACCTGCATAACTGTGCTGATGACCTGTGGACATAGGTGAAGACTTCTATTTTTGAGCCTTCACTTCCAAGTCTTTCCTGGGAGATTCTTAACCTTTCCTACATTCTGATTCCCTCTTGATTGGCATCCATTAATAAGAATTTTCAGAAAGTGAGAAAAGGACTACTTTGGGCCTCGTAACTTAAAATCTGAGGGCTACCTGTTGTTATTATCCTATACCCTGTACAAGTATCTCTTCAAAGCAGTTTTTATAAGAGTCATGCACTAATAAGTAAACATTTTTACTTATTTATTTTCCAAATCCATTCTAACATATATCCCCTTTAAAAATTTATTAACTAAAGGGCAATTTTGTTTTTATTTTTGTAAAACCTTTAAATAGTATATGATCGTCCTTGAAACAGCAAAGGATTTGTAGAGACATCCAGTGAACTTTTCTGAAAAATTTCTTATATTTATTGGCAGAATATTAAGACTCAATATCTGTATA
>JAQZBX010004893.1:19213-31522 GCA_029593785.1 Cabassous unicinctus
ATCTGTATGTAGATTTTAAATGTACTAATTCATTTCATATGTTAAAAATTCATGAGGAATAATGTCCCCACTTTTTTTGTTTCTACATTTTACTATTGTAATGTAAATAATTTCCAAATATCCCTGAAGTAATAAGAAACATGACAGAAATACTGAACTATTTCTCTCACACCCAATGCTGTGTGTTTTACCATCAAACGCACTCTGAAGTAGAAGATGGATGGTAACTTTAATCTGGGGAAACTTGAGAATTTGTATAGGCCAAAAGAAAAAAATGCAATCTTCAGAGATAGGAAAGGAATGAGAATTCTAAGGATACAAAAATGCATCAGTTTGATGAAGGAAATATAAAAAATCATCTGGAATTTGGACTTCTCCAATAGCCTGCTCTCATGTCAATATTATCTTCATCACTGAGTATTTCATTTACTCTTTCTAAAAAAATAATTTCCCACTGATGGACTTTTCTTCATTAAGGTGGTGGAAGAAACATAGATAAATTGAAAGGTTATTACAGAAAAACAATTTGCTAAAATATTTTGCAAAAGTACTAGAAATTCATGTGCATATAATCAGTAAATGAAATGTAAATTACTATTATTTTCCATATTTAATATTATCCAAAATATATACTAATTTTGCAATTATAGATATATACAAAACAAATATTAATAATAATTTAAACTCTAACATTTTATATTACATTATTCTTATTATAAGTAAATATTTTTAAATTATATCCCTGAATAAAATGTTTTAGTGTTGAGAGGATAATTAATACTGAAACAGCATTTATTCATGATTTTCAATGTTTCAAGGTAAGCAGAAGTGAAATAAATGTGGTTACAGTGGTTATTTTCAATAAGGAAATTTCAGTAAATTCTAGGAAAACATATAGGCAAGATGCCTGGGCAGGAATTAGTCCATCAAATATTGGAATTCATAGGTGAATGCAGGAAGGGTTCTTTGAGGAGTAATATCAGGTGGGATGATTTTCTTAGACACTCTCTGCAGGTGAGAATGTAAGCAAGGGAATTCTAGTACACAGTACAACTGAAAAATGGAATTGATTATTATAAGAATCAAATAAAAAGTTTATGATCTGTTGGGCAAAGAAGGAAAGAAAAGGCTCACATGGATGTTTTTATTAGAACTGAAATGACAGTGGTGAGATATAATCTATCTCTTCTCCTTTGGATTAATTGTTCTCATAAGAGCCTCAGAATCATTTATTGTTTGTTATAGGAATAGTTTATAAGACATCCAATCAAAGAATGAGGAATATGAACAATCATCCTAGTAAACTGGTATGTAAAGAGTGGCAGAAATAGCTGTAGACTGTGCAAAGAAATGGACTGATGCAGAGGATCTCTTACACAGCATAGCTAGGAGGACCATTCACTAAGGAAGAAAATAGCTGTTATCACTGGAAGTAGCCAGGTAGAGTCTGAAAAGATATTTTACTGAAACTGAATAACTGTAACTCAGAAACTGAAATGTTTTTGGGTCTTGATTTTATTTTAAAATATTTAATTAACTTAGATTCTCTGATCCTATGAATGTTGAAATTAACATATTGGAAAAATAGGAAAGAAAATGAAAAGAGTTATACATGCATTTATTGATTACAAAATACTCCATTCTTCCCGTTTCATGTATTCTGAATGTTATGGAAAATGCAAATATTGATACTAATGAAGATATTTTATTTGTGATAAATGGGGGTTTTCTCCACTTAGATTTTAGCATATTTTATCATATATTATTTTGACTACTGGGAGACTGAAACATATCAGAAGACATGGATAATCTAACTATCTTCACTGAATTCCTCCTCATGGATATCTCAACTTCCCAGGAGCTCCAAGTCTTCCAAAGTCTGATGTTCTTAGTGATTCATCTGGGATCTCTGACTGGGAACTTTTTAACTCTTACTGTCATTGTAATCAACCCACATCTACAATCTCCAGTGTATTTCTTTATTGGCAATTTATCCCTCATAGATATTTGCTACATTTCAGTTACTCTCCCCAAAATGTGAATTCTTTAACAGGAAATATATCTATTTCTCTCGTACCATACGCTTCTCAGATTTTCTTGTTTATCTTCTCTGCAGCCACAGAGCTGGCCTTCTTTGTGGTGATGTCCTATGATCACTATGTTGCCATTTGCCACCCTCTGCACTATGTACCATCACCCCATGTATGTGCACAGAGGCAGCTGGTGGCTCACGGGCAGGTGGGTTGGTCTATTCTGCTATCCACACAGGCAACATATTCAGGCTTCCTTTCACAAAGTCAAATATGATCTATCAATATTTCTGTGATGTATCTCAAATTTTGAGGATCTCCTCTTCAGATGTTCAGTTTTCTGACTTTATGTGTGTAGTTATAAGCACTTGTATTGTCTTAGTATGTTCAGCCTTTTTGTTTAAGTCCTTTATTGATATATTTCCAATGGTGCTTAGGATGCATTCTGTGGAAGCCTGTAATAAAGCCCTATCCACTTGTACTCCACAGCTGGCAGTTCTCATTTTGTTTGTAATTTCTTTGTTGACTACTGTATTTGGTCCCAATACAAATGAAGCATCTCTTAGTAATCTTCTCTCAGCCGTGTTCTACACCATGGTGCCCCCATTCATAAACCCCATCATCTATAGCCTGTGGAACAGAGAGATTAATACTGTTCTATGCAGAATCTGTAACAGTTATTCTGAGTTCCCAAGTAAGTTTAAAATTCAAAAATTCAGAAAAAAATTGAATAAAGTTAAATTTACATTTGATATATGTTCTTAAAATTAAATCTGTATGAATGCATTACTATGAACCAAATATATTGTATAACATATTGTTTTATTCCAAAAAATTTTTATATGTATCCATTACATTTAATTGAAAAATAAATACATTTATTCATCTGTGTTTACTTTTTAGTTTTTAATTGTTTATATTTTCAATTATTAAATGTACAAAATAAAGTAAAACAATTTTAAATCTATCCATGTTAAATATCATATTCCTTAATATACAACCTTTGTTTTCTTTTTGCAAATGTGATAGTGTACTATACATTTCTGCATCTTAATTTTTCAAATTCATTCTCATGTACTATTCATGCAGTCTTCTGGAAAACATTTTCCTTATTGTTAAAATGTTTTGAATAATGTTTTGGATGTTTTTGAGCTAAAAGCAAATAATGATATATGTAGACGGCCCTGGATGGGTATCCTAACATGTGCCTATACATCTGTAAAAACATCAAGTTACTTGATACTCTCAACCTGTATAAGAATATTAAATGGTTTGCATTAGCAAATTTAATTCAAATTACATGTTTGTATCCATCATTATAGAATAGTCTGTACCACATAATAAAATGATTTTATGTGAGGTAAAATTGCAGAATAAATAATGTTATGGAACTGAGATCCATCCTGACCCTGTATTCCTCATTTAAAAGTGCAATATAAAACCTGTCCCTTAACACAGAATATCCTATGAATACTTTTGTTCTCTCCATGTGAACTGGCTGAAAAAGTGCATGCCCTCCTCAATTCATTCAGGCTTTCTACATGATAAAGAACAATTAATATTAGAGTTCTTTGTGTGTTATGGTCAATTTTAGTATACCCTGTCTAATTTCCATGGTACTCACAGAAACTTGCTGTGCTCATAACCTGATCTGTCACCTGGAATGAAAAAAAAATATGGCCCCTAGTAAATAAGGGGACTGCCAGTACATTCCTTCTCCTATTGTCAAGCATATGTAACTATTCATGGGAGATTATCTGATTATGGTGGGCATGTTTTATGACATCCAATTCAATCCCTGGTCACATAGCTGTCCTTGGTGGAGAAGAAGCCAGGTTCCTCCACTAGGACAAACAAGCACAGAGTGGGTTTTTGAATGGAAAGTATCTCCTGCATTGGTCATAGATTGAAATTCATTGGCTATGGAGGATCAAGGTGCACTAGTGGAGCTGATCTTGCTTTGCCTCTTCTCTATTTTAGTAAAATATTGTTACATCCAGTTCTGAGTGAGATATGCTTCAGTTGGTGAAACCCTAGCACCTATATTGGAGTGGGTTAATATCTCTTTATGTATTCTTTATATTGGCCAATAGTTGATTGGGTCACCAAAGAAAGCACACCATGGCATGTTGAGGCATAATGGATTGTCAGGTCAATCATCCCAGGATTGTGCCAGCTGACTGAGGAGCTGGCCTCCTTCAGGTCATATGAGGACACATGGAATATAAGCAGTCTCACTGTTAGCAGGGATAATATAAGGAGGTAGATAAGGGCAAAGATGAGGAAGTTGGGTTCTAGGAAGAGTAAGACAACTGTACACTAGCTTTTGTCTCCCTGCACTCTGCCCTACCATTTGTTGACACCCACAGTGTCTCAAGGTTTGCATACAACTCCAAAGGAGAGTGTAGGTCGCCCATGTAAGGAGCTCTGCCTGGTTCAGGCTGTTAGCAGGCCCCAGGGTTGACTATTTTCACCCAACACAGAACTAATGATGACACTGCTAAAAACCAAACTGTTATTATTAGGTATTTTTAAGGGAGCAAAACATGGAAGTTAAAATGAGATAGTAGCAGAAGCTAGGGACAGATTATGCAGCTAAGTTGGTATATATGTTTGAAGAGGGGCCATTGCAGACTCAGATGTCTAGAGCTGAGAGGCATGGTATGGGGAAGTTAATTACTGACCCTTTGCTATGACACATTTCAATCCATATTGAATAGGATAAATGACAGGATAGAGGTATAGACAAGCCCATACCAACTTTGGTTTAGGTTGCTGGGAGCATAAGAGTGGACAGTTTAAAAGAAAAACAAAAGTGGAGTGGTATTTCTAACTGTGAGAAACTTTCCTAAAGTAAAACTAGGCATAAACCTGTTCATGAGGCTCTACCCACCCTGAGGGTACAAGCAATAGACACTTGATTATCTGACCAGCCTAAGTGCAGGCTATGGACACAATTATCCTGTCTAGGACAGCATAGGAAGAGTTCATGCGAGAGGGCCCTCTCCCAAATGAAAAAGCCCCTGTCCCTTTCATTGTTCCCTGGGATGATGTTCGGGAAAGCAGTAAAGAATCTCCACCATAATGTACTGCTGTGGGATAGAAATAACAGGGAAGTATCAGCCATCTTTACAGAGGCAAGCACAAAGTATTGGAATACCAGAGCTGATCAATGAGAAGCTGCACAGCCAGAAGGGCCAGAGGGGACCACAAGGCACAACCATGAAAGGCAAAGGAGGAGGCAGGGCCCACTCTCTGGGCAATGTGGCTTTGGTTACTGTAATAGTTGGAAGCTGTATGTTCCCCAGAAAAACATGTGCTTAAACTTATCCCATTCCTGTGGGCATGAACCCATTATAAGTAGGATCTTTTGATGATGTTACTTCAGTTAAAGTGTGACCCACCTCAATCAGGATGGGTCTTAACCCTATCACTAGAGTCCTTTATAAGTGAATAAAATTCAGAGACAGAAGAAGCCACATAATGAGCAGTCAGAAGATGAATGCCTATCAAAACAAGAAGGGAAGGGAGAGAACTAGATGCTACCATGTGCCTTGCAATGTGAAAAGCCAAGACTAAGTATCACTGGCAGCCTGCCCAAATATTCCAAAGTCTTCAGGAAGAAAGCATCACATTGATGATGCCTTGATTTGGAATCTGTCCCAGCATCATAGTGAGAGCAAGTAAATTCCATTGTTTAAGCTAACCAATTTCATGGTATTTGCTTGAACAGCCTAGGGAACTAAAAGTTATTGGGCAGTGGATGGGTGTGAGAGTGCTGCAGTGATGTGATTTGTTTCAGTGGTGCTGGTCTGTGAGGGGGAGTAGGGTGGGAGGGTTGAGTTGGACTATCCATAGAACTGGGGGGAGGGTTGGAGGAAGGAGCAGGTGAAGTCTTTGATTTGGGGTCTGTGGTTAAAACTACAATGTTGGGGATGTTCTTTTGGCAAATACAGCAGGGGAGGATTATTGGTGTAGGGTATCGGATGTGGGGGGGCATATAGGACAGGGCACACCTGGGGTAGGCTTCTATGCAATATGTAATTATCATCTTGTCATAGTGTGTTACCTCAGTGACGGGAGACCCACACAATAAAAAAGAAAACATTAAACTCCCATCCTGGGGAGTTCTGCTACTTTGTCAATTACAGGGACAAGAATCCCTCGAAAACCTAGGCAGTGCTTAATTAAAGAAAACAAACCAATATGTTAAGCCCTCAATATTATTGCCTTAGACTAAGAATCTTATTCTTCAAAATTTGAAACTTAGTGGTTGCATAGGTTCTGAGGGAAGGGGGAGGGGAAAATAATAGATGGAACATAGGACATTTTTAGGCCATTAGAATTGTTCTGCATGATCTTGCAATAATGGAAACAGGCCATTTTGAATTTTGCCAAAATTCAAAAGTGTATTGTCCAAAATGTAAACTGTAATATAAACCAATGACCATGGTTAGTAGCAATGCTTCAATATTTGGACACCAACTTTAATAAATGTACCAACCGCATATAAAATGATATTAATAGGGGAAAGGGAGAAAGGGGGAAAGCATTGGGCAATGGGAATCCCCTATATTTTTTATGTGACTTTTCTGTAACTTGAAGCTGCTTTGAAGATAAAATGAAAAAACTGGACATAGGGGGAATAGGGAAGAAATTGTCACTGTACATATAAGACAACAGATCTTACAGTGATGGAAAACACAATGTCTAAAAAAATTTATATTATTTCAATTTTTTAATTTTTTTTTGTATTTTAGTTTTTATTTTTAAAGCTATTTTTATTCCATTCTCTTATTATTTGCTTATTTTGTTGGCTTCATTTCTGGAAAGGTTTTAGATAATAGAAGGGTTTAAACTGTGGCAAGGGAAGATCACTCATGCAGGTTGCTGGTGAAGGAGTGATATGTGGGGAGGGGTACACCTGGGGCATGCCTCTAAGTCATGTGAATATGTTCAAGTGTTCATGGAGTATTGTCTCAGTGGGTGGAAACCCACACAATAACCAAAAGAATATTGAATTCCCATCCTGGGGAGTCCTGCTACATTCTCTAATAGAACAGCAAGAATCCTCTGAGTACAAGGGCAGTGCTTAGTGAAGGAAGACAGATGATTACCCCTTGATACTATGATTATACTTATGAAACTTTTCTTGTGAAACTGAAACTTAGCCTTATTATATTACATATTGCCTAAGAGGTAACTCCTGAAGGACTCCTTGTTGCTCAAATGTGGCCTCTCTAAGCCAAACTCAGCATATAAATGCACTACATTCCCACTGGTGTGGGACATGACTCCCAGGGATAAGTCTTACTGGCACTGAAGAATTATTACCAACCATCAACTAGCAATGCATTTGGAAAAAGCCCTTGACCAAAAGGGGTAAATATTAAATGTAAGTGAGTTTTTGTGACTAAGAGATTTAAAAGTGAGTTGGGAGGTCATACTAGAGGTTACCCTTATGCACATCTCAGATGCATCTCATTGACTGCCACAATAAACGGTGCCTCAAACAGCAGAGTTTCTGAGGGCTCTAGAGCTATCTAGACAATATAAACAGAGTACACATCTCAGGGAATAGGTACCTTCTCAGTGGGCTTTACTTTGGAATTGATGCTCCCCAATGCAACAGATTTAGACTTATTTATAGTTTCCCTACACATGGCTCTTCTGTCCTTCTATTTGAACCTATAGTTAGTATTATAATTGATAGGTGTATGTACAAAAGACTTAAATCTTTGGTCCAACCATGTGCCAGCTGGGCGTTGAATCTCACCAAAGTTGCAACACTTACTTTTCAGTTCAGGGGACTCACCCAGGACAACTGACAAGGAGATGATGATGGATGAACATTGCACATTCCAAGGAACAGAGAGTGTCTGCAACTGCAAACAAGGCAGTTCCATACATCTGCCCCATGGGATCTAAGCCCCTTCTTAATTAGAAACAGAGTGGGCATCACCATTCCAAAATCCTCAAGATTGGGGAATGAACAATGGACTAAAGTAGACTTATTACTCCACTATAGAATTATTATTATTCTACCAATGGAAAAACCTCTTATCATTGATATAAAGGCAGTGTCCACCAGAGGTTCTGAGGGGTGGGAGAGAGAAGAATAAGTGTAATATGGGGGCATTTTTGGGACATTGGAATTGTCCTGCATGATATTGCAATGATGGATGCAGGCCATTGTATATTTTGTCATAACTTACAAAACTATGTGGGACAGAGTGTAAACTATAATATAAACTATAGTCCATAGTAAATAGCAATGTTTCAATATGGGTTCATCAATTGTAACAAATGTACCACACTAATGAAGGATGTCATTAATGTGGCAAAGTGTGGGAGGGGAGGGGGTGGGGAATATAGGAATCCCTTATTTTTTAATGCAACATTTATGTAATCAAAAGCTTCTTTAAAAATAAAAAAATAAAAAATTAAAGAAGTTACTGGCTAAAAGTAGATCACTTTAATTTATGTGTTAAGGCCCTAATATGAGCTATAAAACAACAAGAAGAAGAGGGCTCATAGGACTGAAAAGATTTAGAATGCAGCATCACCACCACCACCCCCATCGAGTCCCTGAACACAGTCTTGGAAGGAGGAAAATGGCACTTAATAAGGCCTCCCTGCACCTGAACAGGACAATAAGACATTCATGTCTATGAGCATGATGGGTCAGATAGGGAGGAAAAACTCCCCTGCCTGTACCCCAATCTTATCCCCTTCAGAAATAGGATTAAGGGTGGGGCCAAGGTCTCTGAGGAATTACTTTTTTAGTTCAGGACTTGATAGAGGCAGGAATGTTGGGAAACACAGTGTTGCAGTTTAACAGCACTCTCTGACCTAAAATAAGGCCTCAGGAACCAGGAATCTGTTCATCTTTACCCATGCAGTTCCTGACATTGCTGTCCCCAAGGTCTTAGCAGCCCACACAGGAAATGCTTTTACTGACCTGCTAATGCCTTTGTCTCCATTCCTATACGGGTTTTGACCAAGGTCAATTTACCTTTAGGCAGAATAGCTTCCAGGATACCTTTATTCTCCTCCCTCAGTGCTATCCTAACTTCCTGCCATTTGTTAGCTATGGGTAGGGTCAGACTTATAACTAGACCAGTTACCCCAGAAGTAGTTGTCAGTCACAATATTTGTGACATCCTCATTGAAGGACCCACTACAAAAATTGGTTAAATAGGCAATACAACAAAGTTATAAATATTTAACATCTACAGATTGTACAATCAGTCCTGAGAAGGTCCAGGAGATTGCCTAACAGGTGGAATTTCTAGGGGTCACTTGGGCTAATATTCAGAGGAGAACACCAGACAAAGACAAATGGAAGTTTTTGTCACTGGCAGCTCCCACTACCAAGAGGCCAAATGGCTGCTAGGCCTGTGTGGCCATGGGAGAAAACATGTGCCACATCTGGACATTTCTAGGTGCCTCTAGTTAAGGTTCTAGAGTCCATGCAACATAAGGTGGCAGAAAACTGCCACTAGGGACATTGGAACCCTCCACTCCTTTAAAACTTCTTCCCATGCAGAATGGAGACTGTGACAATAAAAAACTGCCATGGGGTGTGCTGATTCCTCAGGTTTCATACATACACATTACCCAAGCAGCCATTATGTACACCAAATTCAAATGGCAGCTTTTAACCTATGTCTTAATGGAAACCAAGTATTAAAATAATTATGGCCATATATAACTTGGAGACCCAAACTGCCCATCCTCATGTGTATACTCTCTAATCCTACTAATAAAGCAGAATAGACTCAATAAAGTTTAATCATTAAAGTAAAATGTTATATCCAAGACAGAACCTGGATATGACTGGGGACTCAGAGAGTTAGCCATGTCCATATAAAAATAGCTGCTTTACCAGACGTAGCTATTGGGTTGGGTGGTACAGTTTTGACAGGTGGGTAGAGTGGGGAGGGTGGGTTGGATGGTCCATGGAACTGGGGGGAAGGTTGGGGGAGGAGCCAGGTGAACACTTGGGATTGGTGGGTATGTGGTTGAAAGTGCAAAGTTGGGAATGCTCATATGACCATATGACAAGGAAGGGTTTACTGGTTTAGGGTGTTGGATGGAGGGACATTCAGGACAGGGCACACCTGGGGCAGACTTCTAGGGAGTGTGCAAGTTATTTTGTTATGTGTTGTATCAATGGGTGGAGACCCACATAATGAGTGGCAAGGAGCTGGACTCCCACCCTAGAGAGGACTGATTTGTTCTCAGAGGGGCAGGAGTCTCTTGAGAACCTGGACAGTTCCTAATAGGGGAGGACAAACCAGTGTGTCAAGACCTCAGTGCTGTTGCGAGTAACTATGAATCTTGTCATCCAAAGAGGAAAGCTGGGTGGTCGCCGTGGGCCCCGAAGGGAGGGGGAGGAAGGAATAGAATAGATGGAATGGGGTATTTAGTGGGCAATGGAAGTGTTCTACATGATCTGGCAATGATGGACACAGGCCATGTTAAATATCATCAAAATTTATAAAAGTGTATGGTCTAAAATGTAAAACATAATGTGAACCATTGACCATGGTTAGTAGCTATGTTTCACTATTTGTATATCAGTTGTAACAAATGTACCATCAACATATAAAAAGGTATTAATACAGGAAGGGGGGAAAGGGAGAGGATATTGCATATATTGGAGGCCCCTGAATCCTGTATATGACTTCACTGTGACCTAAAACTTCTTTGAAAACAAAATGAAAAAAAGTAAGACACTGGGGGATCAATGGAAGAAAATATCACTGTACATACAAGACAACAAACCTAAAATTATTATTTCATTTTACTATTAATTGTATTTGGCTATTTTATTGACTTCATTTTTGAAGAAGCTTTAGATCACAACTAGAGCAAGGAAGGATCATTGGTGTGAGGTGTCAGTGATGGGGGATACATGGGAGGAAGTTCACCTGGATATACATATAAGGTATATAAATGTGTTCAAATGTTCATAGGGCATTGTCACAGTGGGTGGAGTTTCACACAATAACTGATAGTATAATGAATTCTAATCCTGAAGAGCTCTGTCACGTTCTCTAATGGAGAAGCATCTGTCCCCCAAGTGCAAGGGAAATGACTGATGAAGGAGGATGGTCCATTCTCGGGCCCTTGATATTGATGACTATGCTTGTGAGCCTTTGCTCTTGAAATTTAAACTTAACCTAGAGTTGTGGGGTGCCTAAAAGTTGCCTTCTGAGAGCCTCCTGGTTGCTCAAATGTGGCCTCTCTCTAAGCCAAACTCAGCATACAAATGCATTACTTTCCCCCAGTGTGGGACATGACTCCTGGGGATAAGCCTCCCTGGCACTGAGGGATTACTAACAAGCAACAACTACCAATGCAACTGGAAAAAGACCTCGGATAAAAGGGGGAAAAGGTAAAAACAAATGAGTTTATACAGCTAAAAGACTTCAAAGTAAGTCGGGAGGTCATCCTAGATGTAAAACTTATGTACATCTCAGCAGGATCTCATAGACTGCCAAAGTGGACACTACCTGAAAGAGTGGGGCTCTTGAGGGCTCTGGAGACACCCAGGTCCTATGTTCAGGGAAGATAGCTCCAGGGTCTAGTGCTTTGCCAGTGGGCCCTAGTTTGGAGTTTGTGCTCCTAACAGTGAAAGAGTTGGACTCAGTTATGGCTTCCCTACACATGGCTCATCTGTCCCTTCTATTTAAACCTATACTTGGTGCTGAAGTTGGTAGGTATATATCCAAGAGACTTGAATATTTGGATTGCCCATGTACCAGCTGGCCCTGAGCCTCAGTGGAATTGCAGTACCTACTCTCCAGTTCATTGGACTCACCCAGGGCAACTAACAAGAAGATGAGGATTGACAACCACCATACCAAGGAAATGAGAGAGCCTACAACTGCAAGCAACTGTCCTATCCATCATCTGTGTGAGATCAAAGCCCCCTCTCCATTAGAAGTGAAGTGGACATCACCATACCAGAATCCTCAGGATTGGGGAATGAACGGTGGACTAGAGTGGACTTACTATACTTACTTGTACAATAGACTTGTTGTGATTCTAGCAATGGAAGAAATCACACCACTGATGTGGAGGCAGTGGCCACTGGAGGCTCTGTGGACAGGGAGAGGGAAAGACATGTGGAATGCGGGGGCTTTTCTGGGACTTGGGAATCATCCTGAATGGCACTGCAATGACAGATATAAGTCATTATATATCTTCCCATAGCCTGCAGAATTGCCTGGGTAAGGGTGTAAACTGCAATGTGAACTATGGTCCATGC
>JAQZBX010004893.1:31622-58558 GCA_029593785.1 Cabassous unicinctus
TTTTTTTTTTTTTAAAGATTTATTTATTTATTTATTTATTTACCCGCCCCCCCTTGCTGCTTGTATTTGCTGTGTCCATTTGCTGTGTTTTTCTGTGTCTGCTTATCTCCCCCTTGCTGCGAGGTCTTGCTGCATCAGCCCACCACGCCGCGCGGGCCGGCCTGCCCTCACAAGGAGGCCCCGGGAAGCGAACCCAGGGCCTCCCATATGGTAAACGGGAGCTCTATCGATTGAGCCACACCCTCTTCCCTAATCTAAGTATCTTTACAAATATTTTAAAAAATATTAAAAAAAAAAACCATGGGAGGTGTATCTGTCTCATGGGAAAGAGAGTAACAACCAAACTCCTGTAAACAGAGAAAGGCCGAAACAACTAAAAAGCAAAAGTCCAGGACAGGACAGAGGCCCAGAAAAACAGAGAAAACACTGCACACTGCATTTGCCTTGGGCAGACCTCCTTGATAGGAGGAGTGAAGCTCAAGAGATTCTTTGTCTTATCACAAGCTAGTTACAAAATTAAGGAACAGACAGCTCAGAGAAGAAATTCAACTTTTCACATTTTAAATATTAAAATGTACAGTGCACAACAAAATATTACAAGGCAAACAAAGAAACAGGAAATGATGGCCCATCAAATATAACAGCATAAAGAGAAGAGAATGTGGATATAAGAAACAAAGACTTTAAAAAATAATCATTAAATGCTCAAGAAGAAGCAAAATACAGAGAAGAATCTAAAGGATATCAGGAAAACAATGAATGAGCCATATAAGCATCTATGTAAAGAGCTGGAAATCTTAAAAAGAACCAAAGAGAAATATTGGAGTTGAAGACCACAATAACTGTAATGACAAATACCCAGGAGGGTTGCAAGAGCAGACTGACTCTGGCAAAAGCAACAATCAGTGAACTCTAAGACAAGATACTTGAAATGAGTCAGTCTGAAAAATAGAGGGAAAAAAGAACTATGAAAAGTGAATATAGCCTAAGGCTCATCTGAGACATCATCAAGCATACCAACAAAAGGAGCAGAAGGAACATTCATAAATAATGACAGAGAACTTCAAAAAATTAGCAAAAGACTTGAACATGCACATCAAAGAAGGCCAGAGAACAGTAAACATGTTAAACAGGAAGAAAAATATATCCCATGATTTACTGATCACACTATTGAACACAAAAGACAAGAGTTCTAGCTGTGCTAGAGAAAAGCAACATGTTATGTAAAAGTGAGTCCCAATTAGATTGAGTGTTAATTTCTTATCAGAATCCATAGAGGCAAGAAGGCAGTGGATTTCAGCACTTAAAAGTGCTGAAAGAAAAAACTATCAGCCAAGCATCTTAAATTCAGTGAGACTATCTTTCAAAAATGATGAGTGATTAAGATGTTCTCAAATAAAAGTATAGGTAGTTCATCAACACTAGACCTGCCCAAAAAGCAAGGCTAAAGGAAGTTCTTTAGACTGAAAGTACAGGAGACATTGGCTCAAAGTGACTTAAGGAAATAAAGACCTGTGGTATAAAGGTAATCATTTGGATAAATATAAGTCACACTATTATTGTAGATTATTTTTTAGCATGCAACCTCACTACTCAATTCCTACAAGTGCTAACATGCAAATGCATATCAAATAATGATGTTTATGGTTTGGGGCCTACAATTTACAAATAAATAAATAAGAGTAAAAAAATGTTATGGGAGAAGAAGAGTATAGGAAAAGTATATGTGCATGATATTGAAGTTAAGTTGGTATCATTCAAAATATGATTTTTATATATTTAGGGTGTTATATTTAAACCCTATGGTAACCATAAGGAAGAGTTATAAAATATATCCAAACAGAAAAAAGAAATCACTCAATATGTTACAACACAAAAAATTCAAATAAATATTAAAGTCAGTATTAAGCATAGAATTGTGGTCCAGAATTGCATAAGACATACAAAGTTTAAATAGCAAAATGGCATGAGAAATTCCTACATTACCAGTAGTGACATTAAAAGTAAATGGATTAAATTCTCCTGTCCAAGGATAGACATTGGCAGGATGGATAAAAATGCATAACCCAACTAAATGCTCTCTTCAAGAGACTCACCTTAAATTCAAATATACAATTAGGTTGATAATGAAAGTACAGAAAAACTGTAAACAATGCAAGTAGTAACCAAATTGAGTTGGGGTAGGTATACTAAGATAAGATAAAATGGACATTAACACAAAAACAGTCACAAGGGACAAAGATGGTCATTATATTCTGATAAAGCAGATAGTTCAACAAGAAGATATACCAATTATAAGTATATATGCACCTAGCAGCAGAGGCCTAAAATATGTTAAGCAAATACTAACAGATATGAATGGAGAAATTTATGGTTCTCTATTAATAGCAGGAGAGTTTAACATACCACACTTAATAATGGATAGAATATATTTAAGATCAATAATGAAATAGAGAACTTGAATGATGCTCTAAACCAACTAGACCTAACACATATATAGAACACTTCACCCATCAAAAACAGAATATACATTCTTCTCTAGAGTACCTGGATTTAAAAGACAAACAGCCTAATTTAAAAATTGGCAAAAGATGTGAGTAGACATCTCTCCATAAAAGATATACAAATGACCAGTAAGTACATGAAAAGCTGCTCAAAATCATTAGCCACCAGGGAAATGTAAATTAAACTACAATGAGATAACATTTCATCCATATTAGAATAGTTGGTATAAAAAAAAATAATAATAATGTGTTGAAATGGATGTGGTGAAATTGTGAAACATTGCTGGTGACATTGTAAAATGGTTCAACCCTTTTCACAGTTTCTCTTAAAGCTAAGTGTAGAGCTACCATATGATCTAGCAATCTCACTATTAGGTATATACCCAAAAAGAATTGAAAACAGAGGCTCTAATATATATTTGTAGACTGATGTTCAATGTTACATTATTCACAAATACCAAAAAATGGAAGCAAGCCAAGTGTCCATCAAATGACGATGTATAAATAAAATGTGGTATATACATATAATGAAATAGTATTTAGTCATAAAATATTGTGAAGTCCTGATACATCAACAACATGGATGAAGCTGGAAGGCATCATGCTGAGTGAAATAAATCATATACAAAAGGCCAAATATGGTATGATCTCACTGATATGAAATAAATTAGAATAAGCAAAATCATAGATTCAGATTCTATATTTGTTACCAAAAGATAGGATGGGGATAGGGATGGTGAAGTTAATGCTTAAAGTGTACCAGGTTCCTATTTGGAATAATTTGTTTTGGTCATGGATGGTGGTGTTGGTACAACATTGTGAATGTAATTAATAACACATAAAGATATATCTGAATGTGACTGATAGGAGAAATGTTATCTTGTATATGTAGTAACAGAATAAAACTTTTTTAAAAAGTCCATAAAATTACATTAATAAGGAGTGGACCCTAAATTAAACCATGGTCTATAGTTAATGGTACAATTATAAAAATTTGCTATCATCAATTGTAACTAATGCTCCATACTACTGTAAAGTGTTAATAATATAAGATGATGGTATATGGGAATCCTGTATTTCAGGTGTGATTGTCTGTAAACCCACAACTCTAATAAAGAAAAAGTAAACAAGCTCATGAGGTCAGCTCTCTTCATAAGGTTACTTGTTATTCTATGGTATGGTGCAAATTCTTCATTAGGGCTAAAAGACACCAGGAGCTGCTTCTCAAGTATTGTGCATATTGAGCAGCTAAGAAGGCACAATCTTGTACCAGAAGCATAAGAGCAATGCACTTATTTGCTCATTTGGGATAAATTAAATTAAACTATTACTTTTGGAAATGAGAAAAATGGAGTGAGGCAATTTTTAAAGGATTAAATAAACCATTAAGCAGTAGCAATATATCCCTCTCCCTAAAGGTAACAAATCATTTTTAATACCTCATTACTTTACAAACCCTTGTTTCAGTGGACTACAATTAAAAAAATGTCTTATAAATGCATGCCCATTGTGCATTGGTTATTCAGATCTTTAATTTAATAGAGTTTGTATGAGGTAGATTGAATTATTAAAATCTTAATGCTCCTCTGTGTAAGAAGATGGTATTCCATTACCCCATTGATATAAAGCTTGACCAGGTAGCAGACTTATTAAATATAAATGAAAAAGGAAGGAAAAGTGTAGATTAATGAGTTAGATTAAATTTTTCCATAATCTGTTTTCTATTTGACACTTGGGTAGATGGTTCTACATCAGATTGGGTTCCAATGTGAAGATCTGTAGCCATTTTAGGACACATTATGCAAAATGTGGCTGATTTTGCAAAACATTTTCATTGTTCTTACCACCTTCATTCCTCAGGCTTAGTAGAAAAAGCTCTAAACTTAACCTATACCTCCCCCATAGCTGCCCCAACTGGCTCTGTTCAGACATCCACCATTTGAATTGTTTCTGTTTTCTGGGAGGAGTGTTGTTGAGGTCAAGGGGATTTTAGATAAATAAGGAAGCCCTCGTATCTATTAGAGCCCATGTGCCCCATTTCCAATTGTTTCCAATGATATTACCGGATCTATTTTGCCTAAAGATGTGACATGGGCAATTGGAAAAGCCTCTGCCATTTTCTGGGGCAGCCTTAACAGTCACCTGGAAAGGCACTTTGCTTTCTTAGAGGGCAAAGAGCATTGGGGGATGTTGCTGATCTTTTGGGAATCTCTGGGCAGTCTCCTCTCCCATGTGCAGGGGTCCAAAGCAACCACAAGCACACATCCCCACAACCCAGCACCCAGAAGGCCAGAACAGGCAGGCCAGGAGCCCTAGGTATGCCCTCAAGCTTCTTAGTTCACCTAAGTTTTAAAACATTTGCAAATACTCTTTACACATTGGAAGTATTAAAAGTTCAGTTTCTTTAATTTCAGGTAGTTCAGGAGTATGACTATGCATATAATTGTGTAATATGCTTATTGATATTTAAGCAATTTAAAAAATGCTCTTTTAAGAATGTAGCCATTAAGCAATTTGATGTAATCATGAATTCTAAAAACAGATATTGGATCATGCTTGTAAACTGGTCTGTTAATCTGGACATGATTAGGTTATGATTAGGGTGTTAACTGGGCCGCATCAGTAGGGTATTGAGCCCCGCCCCTTGATGGGTGTGGTCTCAAGTATAAAAGGCAAGGCAAAGGACAGAGGGAGCAGTTTTGATGTTGGACTTGATGTTGGAGAGAAGGCCCCAGGATAGAGACGAGCCATTCATCTGAGTGTTCACAGCTGGCCTTGTGGAGAGAAGCAAAGCCTAGAAAGCCTAATAGCCTACAGTTGACCTTGTGGTGGAACCAGAGGAGCTAAGCCTGGAGAGAAACACAGCCCCGGGAAGAGAGGAACCCAAAAAACCTGAACTGTGGCAAAGGTCCGCAGCTCTCTTGCTCCAACACGTGGCAATGGACTTTGGTGAAGGAAAAAATTTATGCTTTATGGCCCGGTAACTGTGGACTTCTACCCCAAATAAATACCCTTTATAAAGACCAACCTATTTCTGTTATTTTGCATTAGCACCCCTTTTGGCTGACTAATACAAAGATTTTTTAATTAATTTGGTATTATGACCTGGAGGTAGGAAAATATACATTAAAACAAATAGACTGACACAAATAGAAAGCTTTTAGCTTCAATTAAATATCTTTAGCTATGAGTCAGACACAAAACCACAGTAACACAGAAATACCAAAAGTCACTAATTTGAACCAAAATTTGGAACATTTTCTGAAAAGTTGTACTCTAGCACAAAGACATGAAAGATTGAATATGTGGAATTCTAGCTCATGTTTCTTCTCTTTTGCAATGTAATTCCAATTGTAATATGTTATTACATTTAAGAGACCCATTCTGGCCATTGTTACCCATATTCTAATATATATTGGGCCAAGCTCTGTTACAAAAGAATATCATCTTTTTCTTTTTCATTTATTCACATCTAAACATAGAAAATTATCCAGAACACCTTTTACAAGACTGCAGCAACTTATGCTGGTAACATTTTCCATGTTTGTAACTTTCAGCATGCTAAGACAAAGTGTACACAGATCTAAACACAATTAGACTCAAACTTGGTAAACAATAATTCCATGAACAAGTAAAATAAAATAAACCAAAGAAATCAAAACCAATGTGGGACTCAAACAAATGGAAAACCACAGAAAGTATTATTTTAATAGACAGAAAACCAAATTTTCCTTTGCATGAGTACACTGTTTAAAAGTCTTATAGAAAAGCTTATTAAATATGAATCAGCTTATAACATGAAAAACTAAATTGCTTTTCTGAAAACCATTTACAAATTTCCCTATCCATTTAGGTTTTAGCTTATACTTTTCTCTTTTTTAATCTGCAATAAACAATTATTTTGCTTTATTTTTAGAAAGGTTTTTCCTTTTTTCCTGACAAAGCACATCCTGCATAACTTGCCTACATGAGTTAGCATAAGTCTAATGTTTTAATGTAAGAAAAGGTCTTGGAATCTACCTATAACCTGACAAATTATACAAAACTGAATTACTGTTGAAATACCTTTGCCCGTACAGTGACTCAATTTCATTAAATTAAAACGTACATTACTTTAACATCTTATACATTTACTAGCATCTCTAAGAAATTGTTTAAGGAGGCTGCTTTAGAATCATTATATCTTTCTGAAGCATCTAAATATCAATCAAAGAACACACCCCACTTCTTTAGTAGAGACCAGGAAACTTTTCAAGTGCAAGTCTCAAATGTTCTAACTTGGTTAATTCACATGTTCTCCAAGTGGCCACTGCAAACTTAAATCATCCTTGGTGAGATTCGTCATTTACTGAGAAATAAATATGAACTAGACCCATAGTGTTATACAAATAGGCATCAGGGGATTTTTCAGGAGTGGAAGAAGGAGATTGAGATTGAGAATAGCCCACATTCAACCAAAGGTTCCAAAAGAAAATTACATAAGTTAACCCAAAACAGGAAATCAGCAGTCTTATGGTATACCAGAAACTCTGTATACCCCATCCCCCTAAAAAAACTAAAATAAAATGGACAGAGTTAGGAACTCACAAAGTGCACATCTGACACGAAAGTAAGTCCAACAACATATGTGAAGAGGTATTCTGGGCAAGACAAGGGCTCATTGATTTACTGTGTGTAAATAAATTACACCTTTATTCTGACATACAATTGAAAATGTATTATTGTAACTGCCATGAATTGGGAAACATTATTGAGTACTTCTCTTTGTTAAGTTTGACAAAAGAATTGCTAACTTTATGGCAAAGGAAAATCATTGAACATGTAATAACTCACAAGAGGATACGCAAGAAGGAATCCTTCTCAAGATGAGTTGAAGGAAAGCTGACTCTCTTGAGGTTGAATTCACCAGTTATGCAGGATTCATTACAGGTATGATGAATATGTGTTCTTCTTAAAGAAAAAACATACTTATAAAACTTCTAGAAACAAAATTATTCTCAAATGTGTATCTATCATGGAAGTGGCTTCACGAATTTTATTCAGTGAAGGAAGGGGTTAGATCATAGATTTGCTCTATCTCTTTTAATATTCCAAAAGAAATATTCATTGTAGGAAAGATAAACTTGCCTCATTTTTAAGGTATATATGTATATTATAGTCCATTTGTTTCTTTGATATCACTAATGAATAATTCCCTGAAACATATCTTGATATATCTCAAGATCATTAGCATTCTTAATTTTTCTGTCCCATATGATAAATTTTTGCAAACAGGCTAGTATAAATGTATCTGATTCTAGTGTTTATCTTACATTATTAGTTTTTTAATGGTACCTGAAGATCTGATCTGTGTGTGTATACAAATTTAGATGTCAAAGATTGGAAAAGTAAAGATAAAAAATTGATCTTATGTAGATAACCAAGAATGAGATATTTCTTGATCTCAATTTTAAAGGATAGCTAAGACATATATAATTAAAAGAGAGTTACAATGGCATTATATAGAAATCTAAAATAATATGAAATAAATAAAAATATCTTTAAAATTCAATGGAAATGTAGAGATCTCCTGTGTAGTTTTTATGATGAATACTTTCTGAAATATATTAACTGGGTATTATAAACCAGCTATGCTCCTTGCTGATCATTATAATATATTACTATGTATCATCTGTTTAACAATAGATGTAGAATTCGCAATTCTGCTTAGGATGGTATTGTCCACATTTGAAAATTGTGAAGTAAATACTTTCTGAATATCCTGAGTTATCCAGAAACAGAGAATACCCTGAAATCTCTCTAATGGCCAAGGCTGCTTCTACCAACCATGGTGGATTTTAAAGGGAAAGCTGTATACTAAATTTAACATAGTGAATCATTAGAATTTCATCAGACTGAGGAAAAAAGTTAAATATGAAGAGATGGAAGATAGGAAGGAGTGTTAATGTATGGCTTTGATAAAGCAAATATAAATTAAAAACCATATATAAGCCTCATTCAATAGTATCATCTTTAACATTGAGTAATGTTTTGGTAGTTTATAAAATTTATAAAATTGTCTTCTTAAAGTATTTTCTCTACCAAATAAGGATATTAGAGGAAACCACACTTAATTGAAATGATATCATAGAAAAGCAATTTGACTTTGCACAAAATATTTTGCACAGCATAAGAAATTCACATGGACATAACCAATATAAGCAAATTATTATTATTATTATTAAAATGTTCAAGGAAAATGTAAAATATCTTTATAAAGTCAAAAGGATTATATATAAGTAAAATTTTAATGAAATATAAATTTTATAGTAATAATTTCTCAATTCTATGTTTTCCACAACTGAAAATGGATATTGTTGGATCATGATATCATATTAAATGCATTCATTTTTTTTATTTTGTCCTGTGAATAGTGAAGTTGTTAAATATCAGCACAGTTGAGGTACAGCACAAAAAACACATACGTACATTCATTGATCTCTCACTTTACTAAAGGCTGCCAATTCAAAATAACAGAAATTGGTTGGCTTTTATAATGGGAATTTATTAGGTTAAAATCTTATAGGTCTAAGGCTATGATAATGTCCAAGCCAAGGCATCATCAGAGATGCCTTCTCACCAAACTTCAGCTGTTGGTGATCCTGGAATCCTGCCACATGGCAAGGCACAAGGGTGGCTGGTTTCTGCCAAGGCCTCTGCCTTTCCCTCCAGGCTCACTTTCTTCCTGAGCTCAGCTGTGGGCCATCAGGCACAGGGCAGGATATAATGGAAGCTCTGCTGGTCTCTGGAGCTCAGCTGTGGGTCAGCTCTGTCCTCTGGGACTCATCTCTTTCAGCCTCTCAGGGGCCTCTTCTCTGCTCCATGGACTCCAGCCTCTTGCAGGTTTCTCTATCTCTGCACTTTTCTCTGTGTGTCTTTGTTTTTTTTTAGTCCTCCATTTATAAAGGATTCCAGAAAGGGTCAAGACCCACCCTGGATCAAACCTCACTGAAGCAATCCAAAGGCTGAAACTAAATCCAATACAACCATCCCACACTGACAGGAATGTAAAAATTCAAGAACATAATTTTCTGGGGTCCACAAAAGCTCAAATCAACACATAGGTTTTAGAAGACTGCTATGTGTTGATATCCTCTCTCTCCTCCATCCTGATCCAGGTTAGAAGCCTCACACTGATACCAATTACATATTAATTGTCCTTATTATGGATTGTCTCTATTTTGGTTTTTAGCGTCATCTTATCAATGTATACTTTGACTCCTAGGGATATGGCAGCATAGAAATAGACATGAGCAACCTCATCACCATCACAGAATTTTTCCTCATGGATATCTCAGGCTCCCAGGAGCTGCAAGTCATGCAAGTTATGCTCTTTTTTAGTAATTTATCTGGGAGCCCTGACTGGGAATCTTCTAATGGTTACTGTCATTGTAACCAATCCACATCTGCACTCTCCAATGTATTTCTTTATAGGCAATTTTTACATTATAGATATAGGCTGCATTTCAGTCACTGTCACTAAAAGAATTTCTCTGAAAAGAAATATATTAATTTCTCCCTGGCATGTTTCACTCAAATTTTCCTACTTTTTTTCTTTGGAATAACAGAACTGGTCATTCTGGTGGTGATGTCCTATAATCATTATATTGCCATTTGCCACCCTCTGCACTATGGGTTCACTATTACCCTACATCTGTGCACACAAGCAGCTGCCATCTCCCTGGGAGTGAGCTGGATTGATTGCTCTCTTAGGTCCAATTGCATATAAAGCATCTCTTAAAAATCTTCTCACAGCCATCTATTACACCATGGTGCACACTGTAGCATACACGGCTTTGCATGTTTACCACAATACTTCCAGCTCTTTCTCCTTCTAGTCACAGTAGTATTTCATTCATTTTTTAATAGTTACACAGCAAGCCTTGAGAAATACCTTTTTGTGACCTTGTGACTGACAAATAAATCTTGTATGCTTAGACTTCTCTCCTGGAATCTCTAAGAATTATCTGTTCTATGGACTAATGGACCACCTTCATATCAATGTATCCCTTACATAATTTCTATGAAGATGTAACTCCAGAGTTGCTGACAAATATTGTAAATGTTAGTTTTGCATAATTACCATGAAAGTTTAACTTCTCCCCAGCTGAGAAACATTGTGAATGTCTGTTCCTTCATTATCTGTCCTGATCATTGCCGTTTTTAAGCATGCTCCCCCTTCACTTGCCCTCCCTATCAGCTATAGACATGTAGTTTTAAAGACCCCCTCACTTTGCAGTGAGTGTGGACATCCAGCCTCGGAAGCACCCATCTCTGTTGATGTCAAAGAGGAGCACCTAGGTCATCACCAGGCTCAGACTCTCCAAGAGATAGAATCTCCTCTCCCACCACTGAGGGGGGAGGGCTCACATAAGCCCTCTATTAAACACTCACTTGTTTTCCAATTTGGACTGTCTGAGACTTTCCTTGGTCTGAATTATCCCTCTCAGTTTGGTAGGAAGGTGTCATTTTACAAGGCTCCCTGCTATACTCTGATCACCTCCTCTAACAAACCTCCTTAGCTGTAGTCTGCAGAACAAAGATATTAAAAATGTTCTAAGTAGAATGTTCAATGGATATTTTATGATTCCAAGAAAGGTTTTCATTGATTAAAAAATATTTATAAGTAAAATTTGATAGTTTAATTTATATTTGCTATGTTTTTAAATTTGAATCTTTCTCTGTAAAATGCACAGAATTCTGTTGCCTATATTTATTTTTCACCATTTACAAGAGACGTTGAGGTATAAAACTCTGTGTTTTAGTTTTTTCATACTCAATTCTCTATTTATGAAATGTGTGTATTTTGGAAAATCCTGTCTATATTCTCAAAATTAAAACATATGAATTGAACTTTTAATGCTTGAAATTATGCATATTATATATAAATTATGTATATATATACATACAGAATTTCCCCTAGTACTCTCTCTTTAGTCTGGAATATATTTTACTCATAACATAATACAGACTTAAAATCATCCTTTACCACTATGAATACATTAATTAGAGGTATTACACTGTCTCATTCATTGTCCAATTAATTTCCTCAGTGTATTTGTGGTCATTTAAAACAGATTTCTTTATACTCTTTCTCATTCAAAATCTCCTTTTCTACCAATCCTGTGTAATCAATTATTTTTCTATTCAGTAAATTTATTTTTTCATTTGTATTAACCATTTTGTCTATGTTCCAGCTACTTGAGTTGTGATGTCAAGAAAATGAGTTAAAGTCTATCACTATTCTTGTGTTCCCATCACTTTATCCAGAGAAGGCAAACAAATTTTCTTCATATCTCTTGACATGAAGTTATCCAACCAATAAATGTCCCAGAATGCTATATTTAAATTATGGCTTCTCCTTGTTAATAAAAAATAAGCATCTTTGCTGCAATGAAGGTTTGTCTTAAATCCTACTTTTTTGGTTTTATCACTCTTTTTATCTTATTCACCTTTAAATTTTATCCTGTATTTTTTTATTAGAGAAGTTGTAGTTTTACAGAAAAATCATGCATAAAATACAGTTTGAATATACCATCCATTATTAACACCCTGCATAAGAAAACACAGATTCAAAAGCCTTAGAAGAACCCTGGCATCCTTGCTGGCTCCTCCCTCACCCCTTCACAACAAAGGCTGGAGCCCACTAGCTCTCCCACTGTGGGAGGAAGCAGGATAGCCCCTGTGTACATACTGAGGTGAATGCATGTCAATGTCAAAGAACCATTTGGAATTCTGAGAGATTGAGCCAGGGAACATGTCTTGGACTTACCCTCCCAGAGTCCCTGAAGGAAGAGAAACTGCTTGCAGACAACTAGGATTAAAAACTCATTTGTATTTAATATTTCTCGCTTTTGGTCAAGGTCTTTTTCCAAATGCATCACTAGATGGTGCTTGGAAATAATCCTTCAGTGCCAGGGAGGATCATTGCTGGGAGTCATGTCCCATACCAGTGGGAAAGTAATGGGTTTATATGCTGAGTTTGGCTTGGAGACATTTGTGCAACAAGGCACTTTTGGAGAGAACTCTTACAAAATATATAATACTAGGCTAAGTTTCAATTTCACAAGAATAAGGTTCATAAGTACAATCATCAATGTCAAGGGCCTGGCCTACTGATCTTTCCTTTGGTAGGCACAGTACATGTACTCTAGGGATTCTTCCCACTCTATTAGAGAATGTAGCATGACTTCTCAGGATGGGAATTCAATATTCTTTCTGTTATTGTGTAGGTCTCAACCCACCTGAGACAACACCCCGTGACCACTTGAACATATTCATAGTCTGTAAATATGCCATAAATTCTAATGTTTGTGTTACAGTGGTTTTATATTTTTCAAATTCCATTGAATTATATGAATTAAATTATCATGCTTTCAACAGTTTGTAAATTATGCCAAATACAAAGAGTACCCTATCAAAAAAATAAACTTCATTTTATTACATATATATTCTGAAGTGATTATGGATGAAGATTACTCATGTTTGCAGCTTACTTTTATATGCAAAGTAATTTATTAAAAAATCAAAACATAAACAATTGCCTTGATGGAAAGCATGATGGGTAGATTAGATGAAATGATAGATAATAAAATAATTGTAGAAAAACGTTCAAGTACAAATGCTTAAGTTAAAATTGATATATTATTTTTCTTATATGTATAACTATTTAATGAATTGAGAAGATTTACAATTAATAAAAAATAACATTTAAAAGAACTATGTAAGGAACATTGCATATTTATAAAATAATTTCTGTGATTTTCAAATGGATAGACAGCAAATTCCTTATGATGTCATTTTAAGGTAAAAAAAGTGAGAATTCTATGTAACAAAACAGCAAGAATGAAGCCACATTTCCCCACAGAAAAAAATGTAACATTTTAAAATATTTTCCTCAAAGTTATCTTAAACCAAGGGAATAATAATGCTTTGAAAGAGAAACATATTTTTTAAAAAAACATATCAATTAAATGAATGCATTGTATACTGCCACAATAATAAAATACATTAAATTAGTTTGTTTTTTTTTTTAAGTATATAATAATCTGCCAAATTGGTAACTTAAGAAGGTCATTTGAAAATAATGGACAATGCAATTATACAACAAATACATGACATAGGTATATAAGAAAACTGAGAACATATTTCTATTTTCTGAAGTTTGGCATGCAAATAGAATAATCTAAAACATTAGCTTGACAGCAGAGAAATGGTCATCTTTTTAAAGTAATCTCATCCACAGCTATTTAGGCACTAAATGCTTAGTAAGATCCGTGATGATATTTCTCAAGTAGAGGAGACTATGACTTGAGCAAATACAAAACAACAGGATCTAAATATGAATATCCTAATTTAAATATATTCCTAATGGTCACACACATATTAGTTACAAAATTAATTGTACCTATTTATATATATCTTTCTAATTTTACATAATCTTGAAATTAGCCTGGAAAAATTACCTATGGGTTTCAGATTTTTGCATGTTTATTGTTTATCCTACTTTGTTATTTACTGTATTACTGACCTTAAAATAATAATTGCATTCAGTTAGGATCAGTTAGGGTAATAAAATTTGATTTCATGCTTAGTTCAAGGCCAAATTCTAAGTGTATAAAGCTACCTACAGAAACCCTTAGTATATCTATCTACCATATCTACCTTCCTTCCTCTCTTCCTTCCTTTCTTTTTTCTTTTCTTTCTTTTCTTTTCTTTTCTTCTTTTCTATTCCTGTAGGTGTGATAACATTTGATTGCATTTAATTCAATTGAGGACCCTTTGATTAGATTATGTAATAGTTCACTTTAGGGTTTCTGATTGGACTATGTCAGTGAGGCATGGCTCAGTTGAGATACCACCCTCTTTCTGGGTCTGATATAAATGGATACACAGAGAGACACAGGCAGAGGAAAAGGAAGCCACCATATTTGATCCTGCCATGTGAGAGAGAACTAGAAGATCACTTAAGCTTGAAACCCATTGGGCCCATGGAGCAGCTTAAGAAGAGATGAGACCTGCTGTATACCTGATATCTTACAGCTGAACTAGTGAAGAAAGCAGAAGAGCCAAGAATTATACAGGAAGCCTGGAAAAAGACAAGTCTTATGCCTGGTTGCCCTCAGCTGAGTTCAAACCTCAGCAGATATCAGTGGCCATCTTGCTTCACAATGGGGCAGCTGACTTTGGTGAGAAAACATCTCTCACGGTTGCTCCAGTGTGGACTTTTCATGGCCTCAGAACTTTAAGCTTTTAGCTCAAATAAATCTCCTTTATAAAAGCCAACCCATTTGGGTACTTTGCATTGGCAACCCGTTGGCAAACTAACACACAGTAAAAATTGGAAAAGTAGAACATGAATCTGTGGGAGGAAGATTGCTGGAAACATAGAGATGATAGAATAGGCTATTTCAAGAAATTAGGTATTTTAAAAATAAATTAATGTATATGCAAAAGTTCTACAAGAATTTCAGTGTGCTATACAAAACATATATATATATATGATATATATATATAGTGATATATATATATCATTACTAAGTTGTGTTTATCGACAAAAATATGTGGTTCAAAATAATAATTCATGACAACAACAGAGCATAAGGGAGAAACTTCATAGGATCATGCCTTGTTTTTGGAAATGAATTCTGTTGATAAAATATTAATTCTTGATATAAAAACTGTTATAGAATATTTAGAAAGGAATATCCTATGAGAAAAAGTAACTATTAAAAGGAAATTTTCTTCAATCAAGCATCATATAACAAAATATGTATGATAGAAGCATCCCTTGATAGGGAACTAGACAAATAAGACCACTCTCACCAACTTCATTAGGAAGCATAGTGGACTAAGAAAAGGAAAATAAAACATATATGAATGAAAATGAAGAAATAACACTTTCATTAGCAACACATACAATTTTCATCGAAAAAATAAAAAAAAAAATCTATGCAAATATAGTGAGACTCCTAATTGAATCAAGTTTGACAAGGCAATTGGATTCAACATGCCAATAAAGAAATATGAAATATTTGTAAAATAGAAATAAAATATAGAAAATGAATATCAAAAAAAAACAAAAACAATTCACAATAGAATGAAATATAAAGTAAGAGAGATTTGCCAGATCTTGTGGAAAAAAATAAATGTTTCATTGAGAGCTCTTAAATAACTGAAATAATGGAGAGATAGACCATATATATGGATTGGAAGACTGAACATTATAACAAAGTCAATTATATTCATTGGATGAATGACACATACAGAAAAACCATACAGATTTCCTACTGTAGAAATTGACAAATTTGCCCTAAAATGCACGTTAAATCAAAATAGCATAAACACTCTTAAGGCATAAAATTTAAAAGAATTTCCTAAACAGATATCAAGTCTATTTATAAAATAGTAATAAGTAAACACTATGGCAAAAAGGCAAAAAATGACAAGTAAATATGCAACAGAATAGACGGCGTATATATATGAACACTCAGATGACAGATATAGCAAGGAATGGCAGTGGGAATTACATTACTTTTACTCAATCTACTCAAAACCAATTCTATTATTAACCAAATAATGAAATGAGGAAATCAATATTAACATAAATTTGAAGATAACTTCAGAAGTTTGAAGGACTGTTTTAGTAGTAGGAGGAGGAGAAGAAGCAGGAGGAGAGTATAAGGAAGAAGAGTAGATGGAGGGAAGTGGATGTGGCTTAGGCAACTGGGTTCCCACCTACCACATGGGAAGTCACTGGTTTGGATCCCAGAGCCTCCTAAAGAAGACAGCAAGCTGGCACAACGGGAAGGTGCAGCAAGCTGACACAACAAGAGACACAAGAGGAAAAAACATAGTGAGAGACACAACAAAGCAGGTAGCAGAGGTTCCTGGTGCCTCCAAAAGAAGACAGCGAACTGAGGTGACCGGCAGGCATGGTAAGCTGATGTAACAAGATGATGCAAGAAGAGATGTGGGGAGGAAAAACATAATGAGAAACACAACAACGCAGGGACCGGAGGTGGCTCAAGCAATTAGGCACCTCCCTCCCACATGGGAGGTCCCGGGTTAGGCTTCCAGTGCCTCCTAAAGAAACAAAGAAGGCAAACAGACACAGGAAATGAAAAGCAACAAGGGGGTGGGGAGAAATAAATCAAAGACATCTTTAAAAAAAGGAGTAGCTGAAGGAGGAAAAGATATAAAAATATGCACAATGTAAACATATTTATGAAATTGATTGCAATAAGTGGAGCTTTTTTACCTTGAGAACCAACAAAAAGTCACAGAATTAAACATAAACCACATAAAAACATTTAATTTTCAAGCTTAGATAGGAATTTTTAAGAAAAGGAAGCACAGATATCTTCTTTTACACCTGACAGTATATTCTGCATCATTGGTATGAGGAAAATAAAAAGTGTATCTACCTGGAACTACCATATATTCAGCAGTTTGGAAAAAATGTATCTGGATTCACCAATTATTGGTGATGATGTGGAACAAAGAGTATGTGGAAATATTGTCTGTGTGTGTGCATAAGTTGCTACAGCTTCCCTGGAAAATGATTTGATATTGTATTAGCAATAATACAATTACAATAAGACTAGGTTACATTACAGTAAGAGAAAAATTTGTGCTGAGAGCAACAAAGATTCCCTAATTATGACACATGTCCTATTTCTGTTGGCTATGACTTTGATCCACAGTTGATGCCGACATTCTTTGCCCACATTGTATCCACATTCTCTGCCCAGGATATTGGAGCAGCCTGAACATGGGATGTTACTTGTTCTCATGGTAGAATGGTAACATTCTTTGCCCACATTGTATCCACATTCTCTGCCCAGGATATTGGAGCAGCCTGAACATGGGATGTTACTTGTTCTCATGGTAGAATGGTAACATTCTTTGCCCACATTGTATCCACATTCTCTGCCCAGGATATTGGAGCAGCCTGAACATGGGATGTTACTTGTTCCCATGGTAGAATGGTAAGATGTTTTAAAAAAATTCTATTATGTTGGCTCTTAAACCCACAATCAGAGAGAGAAACATGGTAAACTCAAGTATCCTTTGGTGTTTACATTAAGACTATTTTTATAATTACTAAATGAAGTCTAAATGTGATTCGGGATATATTAGGTTCTACCATCTACAATTGACAATATATAGAATAATGTGAAACTATTGGTTAAATTAAGAGTGTTAAAGTGTCTTCAAAAAAGTAACCTAATATTCATTAATTATTCATTTCCTTGAATTTACTGTTAAAAACTTGAATTGCAGTTGGGCATGACTCCTGAAATATATGGATTCTAATTATATCAATACTGATTACCTAAAAGGTACAAATTTCCATAATATAAAAAAAGCATATAAACACCTATCACATATTCACCTTCTTAGTTGAAAACCAACTTTTAAGGCAAAGAAATCACTTGATATTTACTCTTCCTAAAATCATAAATCTATTCATTAATGTAATACTATCCATTATTTAATGAATATATAGTACCCTCCCAATAATCATTTCTCTACAGCATTGCCTATTCCTTTTTCTTTTTATAAAATATAATATCCAATTTAAAAAAATCCATACCAAAAATTCAATAACTTCCATGTGATTTCCTTGAAGGACATCAAGTCAAGAATAAAATGCACATTTTTCCAATATTGATTATCATTTCCCTAAATGTAATTGACATTAAATTCATTTGCATATATGTGGTATGAGTGCAAGAAAACACAAAGAAATCAATGCAACAGAATAAAGTCACAGCTAAAGAAAGCTTATTTAGGAACACAACATATGATAAAGTTATTGAACGGTAGTCTATGTACTTTCAGTTAACGGTGATTGGACAGCTGCATATTCATTGACAATAAAAGAAATTTCACTCCTGCCTTCCACTCTGCACAAATGATGTAGTATAAGGACAACACATGAAAGTCAAAACTATAATGACTTAGATACTAACATTCGATAATATCTTCAGGATACCAGCTGAAGTATCTGCCATATATATAAGAAGTACATGTTCCTCCAAGGATTTAGAAAAACTCAAAAGTTTATGTAACAAATTAGGAAAATATACATGTCATAAAAAATGCAGACAGGAATATCTGGGAAGAGAATTCCAGATTTACTTTAAAGTATATTAAAACTTAAAAATACATATACATACTCACTGAAATGCTTCTAATGAATTCTAATGAGTTCCCTATATTTTTACATAATCTAAAGCATCTTTAAAAATAAATTTTAAAAATTTAAAAAATTAAAAAGAAAATATGAACAGAACTATCACAAGAAAAGGGATTGAATCATAAGTCAAAAACCTGATTAGAGACTAGGTTAGGGAGACAGCAATAAAAATTGGCTATTAGGGTCCTCCAAAATCCTGATCACTCACAGAAACACTGCAAGTATAAGCAAAACCTGTCAGAATCAAATTTAATGAAAATCAAGAAAACAGTCAGTGATTTAAATCAACCAAGCAAATATTCAAACAAAAAAGGTGACTAATAGTGGCACAGAGAGGCTGAGGGTGCACTCTCTTTCATCTTGCCCTGTCAGGATGGGGATGGAATCAGAGATGTGTCCAACAGTCTAGTCCATGCAGGCTGAAAGCTGCTGCAGTTACCTGGAGAGGCTGAGGGTCACTGTCCCTTCTGCCTTGTCAGGGGAAGGGATGGAACCACTAAAGTACCTATCTAAAGGAGCAGCTTTAGATATATATAGAATGGGAAGGTGCTCTGAGTCATCTAGGAGGGTACTGGAAAGATAAAGAAGCCAAAGGAAAACCATGAGTTGCTCACCCCTGTGGCTGGAAACAGGGCATATACCCCACCCTCAAGACAAATAGCCTATGTGGAGCCCCTGGCTCACTGCTCTGAATAGAGAGTGAGGGAGCATTACGTGGGAGGAAGAGGTGTCTAGGAAGGTGGAGAGTGGTTCTTTGTGGTGAGTTTGGCCAGCTGAGCCCCCTTTGAATCTCAGAAGGGACCCCAATCTGGCAGGGGGAGGAGAGGGGGATTTCCTCAGGCAGGCTGTCATGCCTAGCCACCCAGGTAACAAGAGGAATTAGATTAGAGAGGGGGCAGAGACAGACAGGTGCCTATTCAGCAGGGATCTGGCAAACTACTAGGAATCTAACATACCCGTGGGAAAGGGGACAGACAGCTTTATGAAAGCCTAACTTACCTACGGACACAGTATAGCTTAGTGGAGTAATTCCCGACTAGCATATGTGAGGTCCCTGATTCAATTCCAGGCTATTCTTAGAGAAGTGATCCACCCGGTTATCAGTCATCCAGCCGATACTATATGACAGGGAATATATAGACATTCCTTTTGAATTAGCTTTCCTTAGATCCCTTATTTTTTTTGAAAAAAAAAAAAGTTCTTTTTCTTTCCCTTATATTATTTGCTAAAACTTGGTTCAAACCCTGCAGAAGGAAGGTTGCAGAGAGATTGACTGATGAACCCGGCAGCCAGAGATGCTCCATAGGGGCCTAAGAAGTAAGGCTGTTTTTGCATTTTTTTTCTCTATCATTTTTCATTAGTTCCTACTGTCTTGTTTCTTGTGTATTGTCTTTCTCCTTTCTTTGTTTCTCTTTTTTTTTCTTTTGCCAATTTTTTCTACCTATGCTATTTCCTTTCTTCCCTTCATTTTTCTAATTTCTGTTTTCTATTGTTCTTTCGTTCATCCTCTTTTTTTTTGGTCATCAGTTTTTCCCATTTTTATTTCTCTTTTTGTCTTTTCTTTCTTTGTTTACATTTTTTTTTCTTTTTCTTTTTTCTTTTCCTCTCTTCTCACCTCTGGACTTTTAATTCATTGTATATATTTTTCTCTATTTTGTTTCTCATCTCATTGTTTCCATTCCACTTTTTAATTCTTATTCCACAGTACTTCTTACTCATGGTAATTATTTATTTTCATAGGTATTGAATGGTTTCTCTTCTAACTTTTATTATGATCATTACTATTATTCTTTTTTTCTTCTTATCTCATTCCTTTTCCTTGGTCCTAATTTTTTTTGCAAGGGAACACAGACAACAGCAAGGAAAGAGAATAAGAGGAATGAAGTGTCCAAGTGACACCATACACATGCAAAAATACAACAACAAAATAAAACCCTAGAGTAGAAAGCGAAGCTAATCAACCGAATAAACCCATCAAGATAAACAGATGCCTAGACACCAATAAAAATTAGAAGCCATACTAAGAAACCAGAAGACATGGCCCAGTAAAATGAATAAACTAAAAAACAGGAGGAGATGCAGAACATAGAACTAATCAGAGATGTCCAAACAAATATCATGAATCAACTTAATGGAGTAAAGAGATTAAGGATATTAAGAAGTAACTGGGAGAACATACTGAAGAAATTATAAATATACATAAAAAGATAATGGATACGATGGTGATGAATGGCACAATGCAAAAATCAAAAAGATACTAGAAGCACATCACAGCAGATTTGAACAGGCAGAGGAAAGAATCAGTGATGTGGAAGACAATACACCTGAAATCAGACAGATAGTAGAAGAAATATATGAAAAGATAGAAAAAAATTCAGCAGAGACTTAGAGATTTAAATGACAACACAAAATGCACAAACATATGCATTATAAGCATCCCAGCGGGAAAAGAGAAGGGAAAGGGCACAGAAGAAATATTGGGGGAAATAATGGCTGAAAATTTCCCAAAGCTATTGAAAGACATGGACATACATGTCCAGGAAACACAGTGCACCACAAACAGTATATATATGATCAGGCCTACTCCAAGACATATACTCGTCCAGTTGTCCAATGCGCTAGACAAAGAGAGAATACTGACAGCAGCAAGAGAAAAAGGACCCACCACATACAAGGGAAGCTCAATAAGATTAAATGCTGATTTCTCATCTGAAACTATAGAGGCAAGAAGGCAGTGGTATGACATAGTTAAGGTGCTAAAAGAAAGTACTTCAGCAAGGAATTTTCCATCCAGCAAAGCTGGCATTCTAAAATGAGGGAGAAGGAAAACCAGCAAGATGGTGGCAGAGTAAGGAAAACGTAGAATCAGCTCCTGGTACAGGGCAGTTAGTAATGACCCAGAGCTATCTAAAGGACTTGTTTGGGGCCTCCAGGAGACCAGAAGTACATCCTGCAACATGCTTGAAAGAATGGACAGAGGAGACTGCCCAGTTGCAGAGAAGATTCATAAGTAGAGCACTCCAAGCCATGGAGGTCGGTGCCCATCCTCCACTGGAGGCACGAGCTGCCTCAGGAGCAATTCCACGGACGGAATAGGAAGCTCCACTTCCCAAAAATGGGGGATGAAGAGATGGTTGGGTACCAACTTCAACTACTGATTAATAAATTCAGTGTGCTAAAGTATACTCCTAAGAACAGCTAAAGTTTGAACCTGTCCAAGTCAGAAAGAGGCCAGTAGCCACCATCTTAACTCTGCGCCTGGCACGAGGGGAAGTGTGGCTGACTGAAAATCACAGTGCTGGTAGGGACTGGCTTCTTTCCATCTAGATCAGATTGCAGCTCTAGCATAATACTCAGGCCCACCTCGGGCAGGGAGGAAGCTGGGGGTGTCTAGGCCAGCCTCTCTGGGAAAAACCATGCCATGCCACAGAGGCCGGTGATCATCCTACTTTGGCAACACAAGCTACCCCAGGAGCTATTCTGTGGCAAGAATTGGAAGCTTCATTTCCCAAAAACAAGGGAGGAGGAGATGGTTGACAACCAATTTCAGCTATTGATTAATAAGTTTGGGTGGCTAAAGTATAACCCTAAGAACAGATAAAGTTTGGACTTGTCCACGTTGGAAAGAGGCTGGTAGCCACCATTTTGACTCCACCCCCAGCATGAGGGGAAGCACGGTTGATAACTGAAAATCACAGTAAGGTAGGGATGGGTTTCTTTCACCCAGATTGGCCTGCAAACCTAGCCTAGGCTTCAGCCCTGCCTTTAGCAGGGAGGAAGCTGGCAGGCCCTGCACCAGCCTATCCAGGTAACTGCAGGCACATTTGGGTGGCACAGACTGAATAATCAGGAGTCTACTGGGGCAACTGTGGTCATCTTGGAGCTGCACTGCATAGATTGCTGCCCACACCTGCAGCTCCATCCTTACCAGAGTCAGGGGAGAAAGGGATGTGAAACTTCATCAGACTCTCTGAGCAACTACAGTCTAAGCATGCATGACTTGGATTATTCCACACAGCTGTGGCTCTATCCCTACCCCTGGCAAAGGAAAAATTTGAGAGAAGCATCATCGGTCCTTGGGGCAGTGAGGGCAGCTTGAGCCTCCACAGCTTATAGCGTTAACTATATCCCTGACTCCTACTACACAACCAGCAAGGGAGAAAGAGCAGGAAGCCCTAAACTAAAGAGAAAAACGGCACCCAGAATAAATAGTCTAGTAAGCCAGATGCCAAAACAACAACAAAAATTTACAATCCACACCAAGAAACAGGAAGATATGGCCCAGGTAAAGGAACAAGATAAACCTCCAGATAACATAAAGAAGTTGAGACAACTAATCATAGATTTTCAAACAAATCTCCTTAATAAATTCAATGAGATGGCTAAAGTATTTAAAGATATTAAGAATATATTGGGTGAGCATAAAGAAGAAATTGAAAGCATACATCGAAAAATAGCAGATCTTATGTGAATGAAAGGTGCAATAAATGAAATTAAAAATACACTAGAATCATATAATAGCAGATTTGTGGAGGCAGAAGAAAGGATTGGTGAACTTGAAGAAATGGCCTCTGAAACTGAACATACAAAAGAACAGATGAAGAAAAGATTGGAAAAAAGTTGAACAAGGTATCAGGGAAGTAAACAACAGCAAGAGACATGCAAATATATGTGTCATGGGTGTCCCAGAAGGAGAAGAAAAGGGAAAATGAGCAGAAAGAATATTTGAAGAAATAACGGTAGAAAATTTCCCAACCCTATTGAAGGACATATGTATCCATGTCCAAGAAGCACAATGTACTCCCAATCCAAGAAAATACAAATAGAACAACTCTGATACACATACTAATAAGAATGTCAAATGCCAAAGACAAAGAGAGAATTCTGAGAGCAGCAAGAGAAAAGCAATGCATAACCTATAAGGGATACACAGTAAGATTAAGTGCTGATTTCTCACCAGAAAGCATGGAGGCAAGAAGGCAGTGGTATGATATATTTAAGGTACTTAAAGAGAAAAAATTCCAGCCAAGAATCTTACATGCAGCAAGATTGTCTTTCAAAAATGAGGACGAGTTTAGAATATTCACAGATAAACAGAAACTGAGAGAGTTTGTAACCAAGAGACTCACTTTACAGGAAATACTAGAGGGTGTGCTATAGCCTGAAAAGAAAAGACAGGAGAGAGAGGCCTGGAAGAGAGTCTAGAAATGAAGATTATATCAATAAAAGTAACTAAAAGTATCAAAAGAGTGGTAAAAATGAAATATGACAGGTAAAACCCAAATATTTAGGAATAAACTTAACCAATAATGAAAAGCACTTGTATTCAGAAAACTACAACTCAGTGTTAAAAGAAATTTTAAAAAATCCTAGATAATTGGAAGAACATTCTATGCTCATGGATTGGAAGTCTAAATATCATTCAGATGTCAATTCTACTCAAATTGATGTACAGATTCAATGCAATCCCTATAAAAATGCCACCAGCATTTTTTAAATAAATGGAAAACATGATTATCAAATTTATTTGGAAGGGTAAGGGGTCCTGAATAGCCAAAAACATCTTAAAAAGGAAAAGCGAAGTTAGAGCACTCTCATTTCCAGACTTTAAATCATATTACCTAGCTACAGTGGTACAAACAGCATGGTACTGGCATAAAAAGAGACACACAGATCAATAGGACCGAACTGATGGTTCAGAAACAGATGCTCATATCTATGGTCAAGAAATTTTTGACTAGCTTGTCAAACCCACCCAGCTCTGGCAGAACAGTCCATTCAACAAATGGTGCTGAGAAAACTAGATATCCAAAGCAAAAGAAAGAAAGAGAATCCTGTCTCACACCTTATACAAAAATTAACACAAAATGAATCAAAATCCTAAATAGAAAAGCAAGAACCATAAAGCTTCTAGAAGAAAATGTAGGAAAATATCTTCAAGACCTCGTGGTAGGTGGTGGATTCTTAAAGGAGATAAGAGGAAGACTGAGATGGACTACTGATATTTAATATATAAGTTTTAATTAGCTTTACTGTAAAAGTGTGGAAATGTACAGAGTTGATGGTAACACATTATAGTGAGTAACAGCTGGTTTATAAATGGAGATGTGGATGAAAATGGTAGTCAAGGGATGTAAATGCCAACTGACAAAAAGCTAGAGAATAATCTAGGGACTGAATAGCACAGTAAACCCAGAAGTGGTTGAGAATTTTGGTTGATGGTACAGATTCAAGAGTGTCCTTTGTGAGCTGTAGCAGATGTACATCATTATTGCAGGGTGGTGTGAATGTGGAGAAGCATGAGAAAAATACGACTGGAGTGACCTATGGACTGTGGTTAACAGTAATAATGTAATATTCTTGCATCTATGCCAAAGATATACTGTGTTGATAATGGGGGAGTATGGAAAATGTGTGCCAAATGTACACTGTGGACATGGTAATAATCAGATGATATTATCTCATAATCTGTAACAAATGTTCTACCATGGTGTGGTATGTTGATAGAGGGGGGTTGTTTGGGAATTCTGCACATTTGCATGATTGTTTTGTAAGTTTATAACTTCTGTCGTAAAAATATATTTAAAAAATAATAATAGGGTGGGTTGGGGGAAAATATACCAAATGTAAGATAAGGACTATAATTAGCAATAAGAGTTTGACAATATTCTTTCTTAATTTATAACAAATATCTCACGACAATGCAAGATGTTGGTGGAGGGTTGATGTATGGGACCCCTGTATGATGTTATGAATGTTTGCTTTGTAAGTTCACAACTTTTACTATACATTTATTGTTTATGTATGTTCATGTAAAAATGATATAAAAATAATAATAATAATAGGGTGGGCTGGGGGAAAATACTTTGGTTAGTAGTAATATTTTGAGGATGCTCTTTAATCATTAATTAAAAGTGTTTAACAACAATGCAAGTTATTGGTGGTAGAGTCAGGAATCAGTATGATGTTATGTATGTTTGTTTTGTAAGTTCACAACTATTGCTATACACTTATTGTTTATGTATATTCATGTATAAGTGATATACTTCAATATATTTATTTAAAAAAAAATATTAAAAATTGAGGGACAGTTCAAAATATTCACAGATAAACAGAAATTAAGAGAGTCTGTGAATAAGAAACCTGCCCTTCAAGAAATAAAAAGGGAGCTCTTCAGGTTGAAAGGAAAAAAATAAGAGAGAGAGAGTTAGAGGAGAGTGTAAGAACAATAAAAAGATAAAAAGAGAAATAAAAACAACATATGGCATAGAAAAACCTAAAGAAAATATGGCTAATGTAAGTAATCCCTTCACAGTAATTACATCGAACATTAATGGATTAAACTCTCCATTCAAGAGGTGCAGATTGGCAGAATGGATAAGAAAATATGACCCATCTATATGCTGTCTACAAGAAACCCACCCTAGGCCCAGGAATGCAAGGAGACAGATGGTTGGAAAACAATTTCACATGCAAACAATAAACAGAAAAGGGTGGGAGTAGCTATCCTAATATTAGACAAAATAGACTTTAAATGAAACTATTGTGAAAGACAAAGCCAGACACTATATATTAATAAAAAGGGTACTCTATCAATAAAAAAGAACAATCATAAACATTTATGCACCTAAGCAGGGTGTCTCAAAATACATGAGGTAAACATAGAAAAAACTAAGTGGAGAAATAGATGCCACTACAATTATAGTGGGAGACTTTAATACACAAAACATCTCGACAGAGAATCAATTTAGAAACAAAGACCTTGAACAATATATTAGAAGATCGGGACCTAAAAGTCATATATAGAACATTACAAACAAATACAGCAGGATATACATTCTTCTTGACTGCACATGGATCATTCTCCAAGATAGACCACATGCCAGGCTGAGAACAATTCTCAATGAATTCATAAAGATTAAAATTATACAAAGTCATTTCTCTGATTTCAATGAAATGAAACTGTAAATCAGTAAAGGGCAGAGAACCAAATTAGGCACAAAAATAAGGAAGTTAAACAACACACTATTAGACAAATAGTAGGTCAAAGAAGAAATTCCAAAAGAAATAATTAATTACCTTGAAACAAATGGAGATGACCACACTACGTATCAAAACCGATGGGATGCAACAAAAGCAGTACTGAGAGGGAAATTCATAACAATAAATGCCTATATGAAAAAAGAAGA
>JAQZBX010004894.1:0-17857 GCA_029593785.1 Cabassous unicinctus
GGGTTATGTAATAGAGGCCTCAGTTTCCTAAGGTTTATGGTGCTTACCCTATTTTCAGAATTCAGAGATCTCAACTATAAAGAGAAAAGTGTGTTTTCAACTCAACTATCATTTATTCAGCAACTACTCTGTTTTTGACATTTTTGTTTTGTTTTGTTTTTGAGGTACTGGGGCTGGGGATTGAACCTGGGACCTCGTATGTGGGAAGCTGGTTCTCCACCACTGAGCCACATCAGCTCCCCTGAGGTGGTTTTTTCGTTTGTTGGCTTGTTTGTTTGCTTTATTTGTTTGTTTTTAGGAGGCACCGGGAACCGAACTAGGGATTTTCCATGTGGGAAGCAGGTGCTCAACTGCTTGAGCCACATCCACTCCCCTCTTGACATTTTTATGGTCTCCGAGGACATAGCTAAGACAGGATTTCTGCCTTCAGTGAGTCTCTAGACTCATAGATGATATATACAGACTTCCAAGGAACAGAATTCTAAGGTGATCTGTGCAGGTCTTTACTAGGGGTACAAAAGACACACTTTTGGGCACAGAAGAAGGCCATCTTGGTTCTAAAGCTTTTGAAAAACTCCTTAAAGTAAATGATATCATATTAAAACCAGAGATGGGTCAAAGATATTCTAGGTGGAGGGAACAACATGAACATAAAAATCGATGTGGAAGACTGACAACACATGTAGTGAAGAACAGGTGTTTGGGAGAAATGGGAGGGCTGGTTGATGGGTGAGACTGATGAGGAATATTAGTGTTTGAGGCAACATGACTGTCAGGCTGATGTGACTGCATTTGAACCAGTTGGCACTGAGGAGTCATTGAAAACTTTTAAGCTGGAGAATGACAGGATAGATACTAGAGAGGAGATTGCTGCATGAGACCAGGCCTGAGATGCACCACTCATCCTTACCAATGGAAAAAGCTAACTCCAGAGGCTTCATCCTTAAACCCCTTTACACTTCACTATTTAATGCAATCATTTTGGACAGGTTTGGGGAATTTGGCAAAAACCAAATTGACAAGAAAGTCTGGTTCCTGTGCCAATCAGCAGTGCCAGGGGCATGAACTGGAGTTCTTCCAGCTGAAATCTAGCACAATGAAAGCCCTTGGAAGATGACACGTTCTCATTTTTATGCTCTATGGTAGGGAGATGCTGTAGAAGAAAAGGTCTCTATGGGATTCTCACCCAAGCAGTCTTGCCCTTAGGCAAGAAGAGTATATATGTTCACCACAGCTTACCTCCATCCCCAACAATATACCTCACAAAGTCAGACTTCTCTTGGGAAGGTTGCTTACTCCAACTTGATCTCATTCTCCCAACTTTACTTAAATTAAAACCTTCCTCTAGACAGATATAAAGCTAGAAGATTCAACAAATCAATCCACACTAAACTGTTAATAGACACTATGTCTTAATGGACTATATCTCCAAAGAGAGCTATGTGAGAGAGAAGAGTCTATTTATTATGGAGGAATTGCAGTACCAACTACTGCCTTTCTGTGGAAGACATCTTCCCAGACCTTCCAATCACACAATGCATGTCCTGACTGTGGGGAAGACCATGCTCTGTAGGTCACAGCATGGACAGGGCACTCCAGCTTCCAAAGGAGATGACTGGCTTGCTTGGGTGTTGCTTCTTGGCTCAGAGCTGGCTGCCTACATATGAACACCAGCAGCAGCAACAACAAAAAGAAACCTTCATATTTTTATTACATTTTATGGGCTACCAAGTACTTTCACTTATATTGTCTGAGATTGTTCTCAAATTGTATTTAGAAAAGGCAAGGGTTATTAGGCTTATTTTAAGCAGGAGAAAATTGCGCTCTTAAGTCAAGGGCATCAGACTCCCGGTATAAGGCTCTTTCCACTATTCCACTTTGCTTTCCCCACTGACTTCAGTTCTCCCTGTCTTCTCTCTGGGAAATAAAGTGGTTTTCCATTTGCAACACATCCAGGAGAAGTCTTTGGTGTAAATCTACTTCCTGCACTCTTGGAAATTTTTGGATCTTGAAGGAGTCTTAGAGAACATCTAAAAGGTTCTTTTCTTTTCCATTCCTTGATATCCAAGTAAACCATCAGCAAATCCTATCAACTATACTTCAAAATAAACCTTCAAAATAAACTCTTCACTTTCTTTCTACCCCATTCCCAAACACCATCTTCTCTTGCCTGAACTAGGTTTGGAGTACAAGTCCTCAGTAACAGCCATAAACCACCTCCCCCTCCTACCTTTGGAACTTGGGAGACAGGCCCTGGGGGTTGGTTGCAGAGGGTTTTATGGTAAGCCAACCAGCTTGACCATAAAGAATATAAAATAGAACATGTTTGCATATTTGTCCTTGACCATAAAGAATTTAAGAGAGAACACATGTGCACTTTTTTTTCTCTTTTCTCTCTTTAATGGTTCTTAGACCACTAAGTTATATCCCTCCTTCTGTTTTTGCCCTCTTATAGTAATTTCTATTAAGCAGAAGTTATTATTTTTAAAAGACTAAATCATGTCAGTTTCTTGCTCAAAATCCTCTAATGGCTTCCTTATCATGGCCTTCAAGGTTGCTATGTGACCTGAGCTCTGCCTACCATGCTGACTTCATCTCCTAGCCCTCTTTGCCTTACATTCCTTGTTGTAGCTCACTTGCCTTATTGCAGTTGTTTGAATGTACCACGCATGTTTCTACCTCAGGGAATTTGCATGATTGTTCCTGTCTCTTGAAAGGGACATATCTTTATTCAGATATTTGCATGGGTGGCTCCCTCACCTCGTCCAAGTCTCTGCTCAAATAGTTCCTGTTCAGAGGGCTCTTTCCCCAGACATCATGCTCTATACCTTTCTTTAACCCTTATCAATCTGAACACTAATTGTATTAGTTTCCTAGGAAGCTCAAAGGAGATATCATGGCTTTAACAATGGAAATTCATTAGCTTACAAGCTTACAGTTTTGAGGGTGAGGAAAATGTTGAAATCAAGGCATCGTCAAGGCAACTCTCTCTTCCCAAAGACTGGTTGCTGGTGATCGTTGGCTTCTCTGCCACATGGCAAAGCACAAGGTGATGTCTGCTGGTCTCTCCCTTCTCTTCTGCATTTCGTTGATTTCAGCTTCTTGATTCTCTGGCGAGAGCTCTTTCACTCTTTCTGTATTCATCCCATTTATAAAGGATTCCAGTAAGAGGATTAAGATCCATCTGGAATGAGGAGAGTCACACCTTAACTGAGGTAGTTTCATCCAAAGATCCTACTTACAATGGGTTCATACCCATAGGAATGTTTTGACTTTAAGAACATGTTTTTCTGGAGTACATACAGTTTCAAACCACCACCTAATTATTATATTTATTGTCTGTCATCCTCACAAGGACTTTGTCTTTCTAATTTACTTCCATATCATTGACATCTCAAACAGTGTAGGTTCTTAGTACATATATGTAGAAAGAATTTGAGTGAAACAATTTTGTAGATGAAGAAACTGAGGTCCAGATTGGGAAAGGCAGGCCAGTACTAAAAGCAAGACTCAAGAGCAAGTCTTTCTAATAGGACTATGAAATGTCTACTGCACCCTGCTTTCTCCTCTTTATTACATAAAATCCAGGTTCTTTTCCAATATAAACCCTCATTTTGATAAGGTAACAGCATTTTAACATCACTGTACATTCTGGTTTGCCCTTTTATTTCTTCAAAGTCATTGTTTATTAGAGCTAGAAGGAGTCACAAAGATAACCTAGTACAAGCCTTTTATTTTGTGGATGAGGAAACCATGGCCCAGAGAGGTTGTCCCAGAGCTGGTTTGTGGCAGAACAATAACTAGAGCCCATGTCTCCCAACTCCTAGACCATACACTGTCTACTTCCCTGCTTTGTTTAATATGGAATGCCTATGTCTGCCTACAGATTTTATTGTTTCCCGTTGAAACTAGTTTCTTCTACTCCTCATATTGGCAGGTGGTCACCCCAAAATGTACATTCAACAAGGAAAGTGGAAAATAATTTATTTGCCAGAAGAGCTGCATGCAAGATGGCCTGGATGCTTCTAGAAGCACCAGGTATCTCTGGCATTGCTGAATCAGGAGTAGGTGAAGGGTTTTAAAGTGGAGTAACATTCTGCCTCTGACCTTGCCTTTTCCTGCCTGTGTGCCCCTGTGTGTGTGACTTATGTTTTCAGGACTTTAGTTTCCTCCCCTGTAAGATGGGGCTAGAAGGCCCTTTTTTTGCGTGAAGTACTAAGAAATGCTTTGTGAACCACAGAGGGCTGAAGAAGGAAAGTAAGGTGATTCCTAGTGACCAAGATCTTGGAATAGGGTTCTCAGTAATAACCATAAACCTTCTCCCAGACTTTGGAGCTTGGGAGACAGGCCCTGTGGGTTTGCAATGGGCTCAGGTTGGGAAAGTTTAAAGCCAACCAGTTTGGCTGTGGGGTGTTTAGGGTAGAATATGTGCTCCCTTTTGCCCTGGCTCCTCTTTTCTCTTAGATTCACAAAAACCCAAGAATTGTGAAACAAAACATAGGAAAAACAAAACCAAGCAGTCAACTCATCCATAGCCTCAGTACTTCAGAAAGGGTGTGAGGGAAGAAACTCAGACTTAAAGTATTCTCAAGTAAGTATTTAAATAGCTAGACATTCCAGGTATTTTTTATGAGAAGCATAAGAGAAGGGGGGAGGAAGAAAGGGAAGGAAGGGAAATGAGAGAGTAAGGCATGCAGAGGCTGAGATATTGGCTAAGCCAGGTAAGAAGAGAGCGAAAAGTACAGAGAAGCCATGGAAAGAGCCAGATCCAATCAGACTGGTCAGAAAATGATTGGGGAGGAGGGAAACTATAAAATGAGGAATGAGGGCAAAGAGAGAAGACAAAAGAAGAATTGAACAAGGAAGATTCTGAGAGAGAAACTCAGAGAAAGATTAGAGAAAAGGAGAAAGGGGAGAGATAAGAAAGTATAGAAGAGGAGAATAATGATGGGGAAAGAGAGGAGCAGGAGCCTGGGAAAGAAGGAAGCAGGGATCCCAGATCACAGGGCAAGATGGTAGAGCTGCTGTTTTTTCTTTGTCAGGCTCCTGTTTTAGAGAAACAAATCTCCTCACCTATTCGATGAAGGATGCCAAATACCAAATCTTCAGTGGAGGAGATATGAGATCATTTGGGGTTGCCACGGGACAGTTGGTTTACTTTAACTAGACTCTGAACTCCTTGTCAGAGGCCAAGGAAGTCTCCAGGATATACAGAGAAAATAGCACATATTTCCTGGGGTTTGGGTTCCACACCCCCAGTTTATTGCTCTGACAGACTTTTCCAGCACATATGAGTGGCTTTTTGATGCCTTATTTTGTGCATACCCTTGCCTGAACTTGTCAGGCCATTGGAACTTTAGTTCTCTTTGCTGTGTATTCTCTCTTTGCCTTGACTTACAAACACAAAAGGGAATGTTGAAATTATCCAAGCCACTCAGGACACTCTCACTCATCTGTCAACACTTTGTTCTAAGTGTTCAGATATTCCAATCCATTATGTGTGACTGGTGACAGGACTAGCCAAGTTCTCTGCTTCACTTAATTTCTGTAGATGTAGCATATCTGTCTAGCTAGTATAGATTTCCTCAAAACTTATCATTTATCAGCCCTTGATAGGCCCCTGGGGAACATCTCGTCCTTGCCAGGAAATCAGCTGGGTCCTTCCTTGATAAATTTTAAGAAACACTGCTAAAAGTCTGAGCTGGGTAGCAAACACTTAACCAGACATAATCAGAATTCTATGACAGTATTTCTTAAACATATGTTTGTGTGTTTGTGTGTGTATGTAGGTGGCTTGATCTTATTGAGAGTTTGTTGATCCTTTCCCCACACATAGTCATGTCATATTAAGCCCATATTTTCAGGTGTTTCCTGAGCCTTCACAGGTCCAGACTGAGAGGCCCTGTCCTAAAACTGCTCCCTTTGGCCAGAAATCTATTTGAAAACTCAGGGTTGAGTGGGAAGGACCCTGGCCTGGGCATGTGCAGGTCTGGTCCTTGTTCTAACTGTGTAGAATGTGAGCCAGAGCAATTCCCTGCCCATTTTTAGGCCTCAATGATTCAGATTCATCATATGATTTCTGAGAGTGCCTCCTAGCTCCAAGTTTCTAGTCACCAAAATGAAGACTACCTCACTATTTTTTTGTAGTGTTTGTCACAGTAGAAAGACAGACCAGAAATCTTTCAGCTGCTGGGAAAGAGGGAGAATGAGTGAGCCAATCGCACCTTCTCCCCCACTATAGAGAGAAGTGAAGTTTTTTTAGAGCCTCATTACATTTTCAAGTACAATATTTTTCACATAGATAATGGAGGAAAAGGAGATGATTTAGACCTTTCTAACATTCACATTCACTTCTCAGCTCTGTTCTTAGAAGAGTGATTCTGAATCTCCACTTACCAGACACATTTTCCTTTGCACTTGTTTGGCCTCCTAAAATTTTTGAGTATGATGATAGTTGGAGTTGTCTGGGTGCATTTTTGTGTATGCAGCCATGTGTGATAGTTTATCTCTGTGAGGGCTGAGTGCTTCGGCTTCTGTTTGTGTGTAATTGAGTGTGCACATGTGTATCTGTGTGAGTGAAATTGCAGAATGTGTATGTGCATAGCACTCTGTGAATATAAAAGATTGCATAGATACTGTGGCATGTGTGAAATCATGCGTGTGACAGATTTTTTTTTTTCTTCAGTAAGCCACTTTGGATGGCGGTCGCCTCCTCTCACTTCTGTGATTGATTTCGCGAGGCTAATGGTGCGTAAAAGCTCTGGTGAGATCTGGGGGCGCCTCCTAGCCTGACGTCAGAGAGAGAGTTTAAAAAGGGGGAGACGGTGGAAAGCGCACAAGCCGCTTTAGGAGTTGTGAGGTGCACAGCCGTCGCTGCTGCCTGCGGAACCGCGCCTTCAGTTTCAGGATCCGCCCTCTAGCTCTGCTTCCCGGGCTCCGCCGAGATGCTGTCCTGCCGCCTCCAGTGCGCGCTGGCCGCGCTCTCCATCGTCCTGGCCATGGGCGGGGTCACCGGTGCTCCTTCCGACCCCAGACTTCGTCAGTTTCTGCAGAAGTCCTTGGCTGCTGCCGCGGGGAAGCAGGTAAGGATACTCCCTCAACGTCCTCTTTCTCCTTTCCTGGATCCGTTAATCCTCTCTTAGCCTTGCCCCAGCCCCTTGGTTTGGATTTGAGAGATGCCGTCTTGTCCTCAGGAGTCTCGATGATTTCCAGGGTCTCTCATCTCTCAAAGCTCTTAGGAAAACTTTCTAAGTCCAGAATTCTCTCTCTCTCTCTCTCTCTCTCTCTCTCTCCCTCCCTCCCTCCCTCTTTCTCTGTCTATCAGATCAGTCAGTAGTTATAGTTCATATGGGGTCTTTGGCTTTCAAGGTAAGTTGCCTGAGCAGGAAGGGGTGGTGGAATCTATCCTTGGTGCTGAAAACGGTAGGTGCTGACCCAGGTGCTGAAAGAGCGGAGTTCTGAAGTTGCTACAATCTAAATAAACATCCCGTTCCATGCAGTGGGCCAGGGGTTAAGGGGCACTCTAGAGACGGAACACGATTATATTTGCGATTTTAAGAGGTCTTGTTTCCCACAGGTGACTTAGTAAAAAAGGTAAGAACAATTTCACTTTGTAATTCATGGTAGAGAAATTGAGTTAAGCAAACTCTTGGCACATACTTTAACTTTAGCAAAACTGCTTTAATAATCTGTAGCTATTTCTCTCTCTGTGTGTGTTGTATGCCTACAGAGGTGGAAAAATTGCCGAAATATGTGAGCTTTTGAAGCATTTTTGCATAACCACTCTTATTTTTATATCTTTAACTGATTTTTAATTGTGACAAAATGTGTACATCATGCAAACTGGGTTTTGGGTGTGGCTGTATCTGTTTCCTCAAACTAGACTTTCCCACTTCTCCTTCTCCATCATCATTGTCATCATCCTCACCTTCTCTCTCTCCCTTCCACCCGATTTAGGAGCTGGCCAAGTACTTCTTGGCAGAGCTGCTGTCTGAACCCAACCAGACAGAGAACGATGCCCTGGAACCTGAAGATTTGTCCCAGGCTGCTGAGCAGGATGAAATGAGGCTGGAGCTGCAGAGATCTGCTAACACAAGCCCGGCTATGGCAACCCGAGAACGCAAAGCTGGTTGCAAGAATTTCTTCTGGAAGACTTTCACATCCTGTTAGTTTTATTAATTATTATTGTCCATATCAAACCTCTGATTCCTCTCCTCTAACCCCCATCATTCTTCCCTAATGCCCTAAATCCTCAGCAAGACCCTTGCATTAGGAATTGAAGACTGTAAATATAAAATAAAATTATGGTGAAATTATGGAAAACAAGAATTTGATTTCTTATTGAGTAATTCTTTCTGATCACTAATATGTGATTAACTTGAGTTATGATTTCAGGCTAATTATTTAGGACATGCACATTCTCACACATATACTACTTAAGATTCTCTGTTATAAAGATTGTTTTAAATGGCAACCTTCATAATGCAGAGCATTTCAAACTTAAATAATTTCAAACTTCTCTATGCATTTTAATTTTAATCCTATGATAATTGTTGGAAGGGACCGCCACAAGCACCAATTACATATTAAATACTTTTAAAATCATATTTTGGATTGTTGAAACGAGTATTAGTATTTGTGGATAGGCAGACTGAGACATCAAACACTCCACCAGATTGATATGTAAAATATAAAATATATGAAAAATGGAATGTTAAAAATATTTAAAATTAAGAGGACAGAAGCTGGCTTAAATAGACAAAATAATGTTCTGAATATTTAAAATTTGTTTCTAGTTTGTGAACATTTATCTACAGAAACAGCACTGCTTTTATATTGTCTTATTTGACAATCCTTTGTAACTGAACAAGGCTAAATGGCTGACCTGGCTTAAAAATAAGCTTCTAAATAATTTATTACAATAATTTATTACAAGATTCCAGCCTGAAAGTACTATGCAAAGCAAGAAACACGTGTTGGGTCATGTCAGTGAATGCTTCACTGTTGAAGGTATCGGAGCTCAATCTCACAACCACAGAATAACTGAAGGAGACATCTCAAAGTGTTCTTTAGATTTTGTCAAAAAGGAAGTCAAATAAAAATGCAAACAATAATTAAAACACCCAATAAATAGTTATTATTATTATAAAACCATGCTCCGTAATATTAGTTGAAATATTACTAATTTAACTCACAGATCTCTGAATTAGATGTCGCTTTGTAGATGTGTGTTTTAACTATGAAATGTATTTCTGCATAGCTGCTGAAATAATAAACTGCATAAAAATACATAGACTCAACATAAATCCCCATGCTATGAGCTTACTGAAGGCAGCATATAAATATCTAAGAGAAACTTTATACTTTGTAGAAAATATTTGTGTTAGATAAACATATTTTTAATATGAACTAAGCTTACAGAAAGTTAATTCCTGAACAGCTGATCAAACAAGAGAAAGTCCAAGCCACTTTACTAATCTCTGTGAAAACAGAACATCCTTTGAGGTTCTAGTGCATCTTTTATTTACATGACTTTTAGGAGGAGTTAATGCGTGTCCACTTAGGGGATGTGTCTGTGCTAAATGCCTTGTGTACATCTGGTTACCAAACAACTAAGTGGCATAATAGAATCACATTATTATGATTAAAGCACAAAAGAGAACACAACTTAATTGTTTTCTGAGCAGTGCATAGAGTATATGAGTGCCAGGAGATTTTAAGTTTCAGTATCATCTTTGGTTGTAAATTCCCAATAGTAACATGGAAATAATTGGCCAGGATTATATAGTCACGTGGTCCCATATTTATTTATTCTTTATTTAAAGCTTAAATTGAATGGAACATTTTATCAGGGTTAATTATCTTTCAGGCTCAGTTTTCCCACTTTACAAATAGAGGAATAGAGGGTTGTACTAGAAAGGGCACTAGCATCCCATTTGGGTGTGACTGGCATTCTGTGCTTCAAAATTGATGAGGCTTCTAGGGGATTGCTAATTTTTGAGCATCTTAACAAATGCAGAAAGCATAACTTTGAACAATGTATTGACCACCCCCTCACACACAAAGTTTCTGAATTTTTACTTCCTATTTGGGATCCTCTTAAGTTTGATTCACAGAAAGAGTCTAACACTTAAGTCTGCTTATTGTCTAGCCACAACAAAACTTTCAGATTTTAATTTACTTCTTCCCTGTCACAACCACATGTTTCAATAATCTTGAACTACCTCATATTTCCTGTACTAGAAAAGTTATCTTTTCTGGGCCTCAGTTTCTCCATCTCCCCATCTGAAAATGTGAATTCTAATAGTATCTGGTAAGCAGTCAGTGAGTGCTAGGTGTTATGACTGATATTAATTTTGTTGTTACATGTACCATACTTTCTAGTCCCTCTTCATTTGCCTTTGTTATATCTTGTTGTTTCCATATGTCCAAATCTAACCTAGCCTTCAAGACCCATTTTAAATGCTTCCTGCTCCATTAAAGTCTTGCTTTATGCTTTCAAATGGAATATCTCCCTTTTTCTGAGTATTTAATCTGTATCTCTTCCATGGTGCTTACCACCTTCTAGCATTTACTATAGTTGTATGAGTATAAGCAAGAGCGTGAGTGAATATTTGTGCATGAATTTCCAATGAATAGAAATATGTCTATTTCATATGTATAGGCTGCTAAGAATCTCATATAATACATAGTAGGCTTTCAGTGTTCATTGAAAGAACGAATGGATGATCCATGAGCTTACAGTCTCAAGTGAAGCAAATCTCAGTTTTCTGGGTGACATTATTCTTCATTGATGTTTTAGGTAGCAGAGGAAAACTGTGTCAGTGGTTATTCTATGTCATGTTGGCATGACACCAGAAAGATACACATGGCTATGATTTTAATAACCTCCAAAGCATGTGATTAGTAGACCCCCTCATTTTGGAATTTTCCATTGGTCCAGTTATATTTAACCATATTACAAAGTCCTCAACAGAACTTCTTAACAGTTCACTAACCATGGGGTTCCCAGGTATAGAGAACCAGATTCATTAAAACTTTTCTCAAAACTTGTTTATTTCAAGACCATGCAGCTCCATTGCTGATCCAAATACAGGACCAATTTTCTTGGCCTTGGTTCAAACTATACTCAATATACAAACAATTCTGTTTCATGGTGACACAAAATATTCTTTCAACTCTGAATATCAGACATAGAAGTGGGGTCAGAGATGATCTAGTCCTCACCACTCACTTTACTGGAGGCTGGTCTGTACAAAACCTAAGTTGCCCATTCTTTCCCTCTGGGTTATTTTGATTATTCTGTAACATTGCCTTTCAAGGAATCCAATCTTCAAGATAATTGGTGTGTTTCATTAATCTGATGTGAATACTAATTTTGTCCCTGGGACTTCTTCACCTTCCACTGAACAACTAACTGGTTTCTGATTCTGAGAGACAACAAGGCCACTGATACAAAATAGCTTTGTAGATATGGAAAGATTTAAGGAAAAAATAGTAAAGACATTAATTAAGAGGAAAAGGAACCCAAGGGAGACAGCCTTTGACAAAATTATACCCCCAAAACAAAGAATTATTCTGTCTTGGAGTGGAGACAAAGGGACTGCCCCAACAAGCAGATGGATTATCACAATAAACAGAATTGTGCATGAAGAGGTGGTCTTCAGAGAAGTCATGATCCACTCCCCATTCACAGGACTAGACAGGAAGTATTTCAATGAGCAACTCCAGTTCTTTAATAAGTGACAAGTAGTATTTTATTCCAGGTGTTCAGTTTAACATTACCTAAAATGTACCTGAGTTTAAAGGACTTGATGAGTTTGTATAACAAGTTTTCTGCTTTCAGAGAACTGAATCTAGTAAGGAAGAAGGCCACATAGGGACATTTCTTAAAAATGACTGAATGTTGAACAACCAGCAAGATGGCAGCAGAATAAGGAGCTCCTAGAGTCAGCTTGTGCTACAGGGTAGGTAGTAATCACCCAGAGCTATCTAAAGCACCTGTTTGGGGGCTCCAGAAGACCAGAAGATTACCCTGCAACATCCTTGAAAGAATGGAAAGAAGAGACAGCCCATCTGCAGGGAAGATTCAGAAGTAGAGCACTCCACACCCCAGATGCTGGTGCCAACACTGCACTGGCACAAAAGCCACCTTGGGAGATATTTCATGGCTGGAATTGAAAGCTCCATTTCCCAAAAGTGGGGGAAGAAGAGATGGTTGGGCACCAACTTCAGCTACTGTTTAGTAAATTTGGCTGGCTAAAGTATATTTCTAAGAGCAGTTAAAGTTTGAACCTGTCCAAGTCAGAAAGACGCCAGTAACCACCATTTTAACTCTGGCCCTGGCTGAAAATCACAGTCACAGTAGGGACCGGCTTCTTTCCACCCAGATGGGACTGCAGCCCTAGCCTAGGCTCCAGTCCCACCATTGGCAGGGAGGAAGCTGGAGAGAACTACTTCAGCCTCTCCGGGTAACTGCAGGTACATTTGGCTGGCACAGACTGAATAGTCAGACACCTGGAGCTCCATCCCTGTACCCCAATAAGATAGAAGAAGAGCTGTATTTCCTCAGCCTCTCTGGGCAACTGCAGGCACTTTCAGCCCACACAAACTGGTTTGTTGAGTGCCTTCAATTCCATCTCCACCATTCCAACCCCATAGGATAGGAGGGGACTGGGATTTCTTCAGCTTCTCTGGGAAACTGCAGGTGCTTTCAGCCCAGACAGATGATACTTGGGCATCTGTAGCTCTATCCCTGCCCCTCAATAGGATAAGAGGGGAGCTGTGTTTCTTCAGCCTCTCTGGGTAACTGTAGGTGTTTTCAGCCCACACAGACTGAATAGTCAGACACCTATAGCTCCATCCCTGGCCCCAAGTAAGGTAGAAGGGGAGCTGTGTTTCCTCAACCTTTCCAAGCAATGATAGGCACTTTTGGCCTGCACAGCCTGGACTGGTGGATACCTGTGGATCCACCCCCACTCTCCAATAGGATGGAAGGGGGCTGATGTATCCTCAGCCTCTCCAGACAATGGCAGGTACTTTCGGCCTATAGGTATTGAACTGTTGGATGCCTGTGGATCCACCCCCACCACCCAATAAGATAGGAGGGCACTTGTGTTTCTTCAGCCTCTCTGGGCAACAATAGGCACTTTCAGCCTACACAGACTGAACTATTGGGCATAGGTTGTTCCATTCCCACTCCCTAAAAGGCAGAAAGGACAGTACTCCCTCAGCCTCTCAGGGCAACTGCAGGTGCATTCAGACCATACGAATTAGATTGTTGGGCAGTCCAGATGGAGGAAGGAGCATGAACCTTCATCAGTCTCTCCGGGCAACTACAGATGGTCTTGGCCTACACGAATTGGATGATTACACATGACAGTGGCTCTGTCCCTACACCTGGCAAAGAAGAAAGGTGGAAGAAGACTCATTGGTCTGTGGGGCAACACAAGCAGCTTAAGCCTCCACAGCTTACAGCACCAACTACATCTCATCTCCTACTATACAACTAGCAAAGGAGAAAGGGCAAGAAAGCTCTAAAATAAAGAAAGAAATTGCACCCAGAATAAATACATCTAATAAGCCAGATGCCAAAACACCAACAAAAAATTACAAATTACAATCCATACCAAGAAACAGGAAAATATGACCCAGTTAAAGGAACAAGATAAGCCTCCAGATGGCATAAAGGAGTTGAGACAACTAATCATAGGTTTTCAAACAAATCCCCTTAATAAACTCAATGAGATGGCTAAAGAGATTAAGGATATTAAGAAGACATTGGGTGACACAAAGAAAAATTTGAAAGCATACATAGAAAAATAACAGATCTTATGGGATTGAAAGGTATAATAAATGAAATAAAAATACACTGGAGTCATATAATAGCAGATTTGAGGAAGCAGAAGAAAGGATTTGTGAGCTTGAAGACATGGCTTCTGAAAGTGAGCATACAAAAGAACAGATGAAGAAAAGAATGGAAAAAAACTGAACAAGGTCTCAGCGAACTAAATGATAGCAAGAGATGTGCAAACATCTGTGTCATGGGTGTCCCAGAAGGAGAAGAGAAGGGAGAAGAGACAGAAGGAATATTTGAAGAAATAATGGTAGAAAATTTCCCAACCCTATTGAAGGACATAGATATTTGTGTCCAAGAAGCACAATGTACTCCTACCCGAATAAATCTGAATATACCAACTCTGAGACACTTACTAATCAGAATGTCAAATGCCAAAGACAAAGAGAGAATTCTGAGGGCAGCAGGAGAAAAGCAATGCATAAAATATAATGGATACTCAATAAGATTAAGTGCTGATTTCTCATCAGAAAGCATGGAGGCAAGAAGGCAGTGGTATGATATATTTAAGATACTTCAATAGAATAACTTCCAGCCAAGAATCTTATATCTGGCAAGGTTGTCTTTCAAAAAATGTGGGTGAGTTTAGAATATTCATGGATAAACAGAAACTGAGAGAGTTTATAACAAAGAGACTGGCTTTGCATAAAATACTAAAGGGTGTGCTACAGCTTGAAAAGAAAAGACAGGAGAGAGAGGCTTGGAAGACAGTCTAGAAATGAAGATTATATCAGTAAAAGTAACTAAAAGTGTCAAAAGAATGGTGAAAATAAAATGAGAGATAAAACCCAGAGGTCAAAATGGGTGAAATAAGAAATGCCTTTACAGTAATATCATTGAATGTTAATGGATTAAACTCCACAATCAAAAGACACAAACTGGCAGAATGGATAAGAAAATATAAGCCATCTATATTCTGTTTACAAGAGACTCATCTTAGACCCAAGGGTACCAATAGATTGAAAGTGAAAGGCTGGAAAAATATATTGCATGCATGCAGTAACCAAAGGGAAAAAAAAGCCAGAGAGCCAGAGTACTTATATCAGATGAAATATACTTTAAAAGACACTAGTAACATGCAATCTGAGGAAGAAGTCAGGAAGAAAATTTCACTTACAATAGGAATTAAAAGAATAAAATATGTAGGAATAAACCTCACCAAGGATGTAAAGCACTTGTATTCAGAAAACTATAATTTATTGTTAAAAGAAATATTAAAAAAAGACCTAAATAATTGGAAGAATATTCCATGCTCATGGATTGGAAGACTAAATATTATTAAGATGTCAATTCTACCCAAATTCTTACACAGATTCAATGCAATCCCGATAAAAATTCCACCAGCATTTTTTTAAACAAATGGAAAACACAATTATCAAGTTTATTTGGAAGCATAAGGGGACCTGAATAGCCAGAAACATTTTAAAAAGGAAAAGCAAAGTTGGAGGACTCTCACTTCTGGACTTTAAATCATATTACTTAGCTACAGTGGTAAAAGCAGCATGGTATTGGCATAAAGATAGACACATAGACTTATAGAACTGAATTAATTGTTCAGAAACAATTCAGGAACTGAACTGATGGTCAAGTGATTTTTGAAAAGCCTGTCAAACCCACCCAGCTGGGGCAGAGCAGTCTATTCAAAAAATGGTGTTGGGAGAACTGGATATCCGTATCCATAAGAAAGAAAGAGGACCCCTATTTCACACCTTATACAAAAATTAACTCAAAATGGATCAAAGACATTAATATAAAAGCAAGAATCACAAAGTTACTAGAAGAAAATCTAGGAAAACATCTTCAAGACCTGGTGGTAGGTGGTGGATTCTTAAAAGAGGTAAGAAGGGGGCTGAGAAGGACTACTGATGCTTAATGTATGTGGAAGTTTTAATTAACTTTACTGTAAAAGTGTGGAAATGTAGAGTTGATGGTAACACATTATAGTGAGTAGCAGCTGGTTTATAAATGGGAATGTGGTTGGAAAGGGTAGTCTAGGGATGTAAATGTCAGTTGAAAGAAAGCTACAGAATAATCTAGGGATTGACTAACACAATGAACCCAGAGGTGGATGAGAATTGTGGTTGATGGTACAGATGCAAGATTGTCCTTCTGTGAGCTAAAGCAGGTGTACGACACTATTGCAGAGTGGTGGGAATGTGGAGAAGTGTGGGAAAAATACAACTGGTGTGACATATGGACTGTGGTTAACAGCAATACTGTAATATTCATGCATCTATTCCAAAGATGTACTGGGTTAATGGGGGAGTATGGAAAAAGTGTGCCAAATGTACGCTATGGACCATGGTTGGTGGTAATAGTCTGATGATATTATCTCATAATCTGTAACAAATATTCCACCATGTTATGGTGTATTGATGAAGGGGTGTTGTATGGGAATTCTAGACATGTGCATGATTGTTTTGTAAGTTCACAACTTCTGTAATAAAAATATATTAAAAATAATAATAATAGGGTGGGTTGGGGGGAAAATACACCAAATGTAAGATATGGACTATAGTTATTAGCAAGATTTTGATGATATTCTTTTATAATTTGTAACAGATGTCTCACAACAATGCAAGGTGTTGGTGGTGGGTTGATGTGGGGGACCCATGTATAATGTTACACATGTTTGTTTTGTAAATTCACAACTTTTACAATACACTTATTTTTTATGTATGTTCATGTGTGAATGATATACTTCAATAAAATTTTTAAAAAATGACCAAATGTTATCACTGAGATCTCAGAGTGCTAGGAAAGGATACAGGTGTCAGCAACCTTTCCTTTTTCTCTTAACTACTCTCCTTATTAGGCTTTTAAAACATAATAAACTTTATTTTTAAAGAGGTTTTAGATTACATTAAGTTACATCGAAAGTATGAGGGATTCCTCATACTTAAGATTAGAATTCTGATTTTTCCCACATCATCCCCTATTTTTTGAAAATGTAGCAGTACATTTTATTATGATGTATTTGTAAAAGCCACTCACTAAAAAAATGCACATTTAAAAAATGACTCACTTGTGTAAGGACTAGCCTACCTACAGTAATAATTTTAAAAATAAAGCCATCATTGTGACATTTATCTGTACTTCACACATCTAACAAATACTGAAGGAGGGAACTACCATTCTTATAACTTCTTTAAAGCCAAAAACTTAAGCACAAATCAGAAGTAAGAGAAACTTCAGAATGTTCACATTTGCATGCATTTTTGGCTGAACGTTCAAAGATTCCTCATATAACAAAACCACAACTTTGAATCAAAACGAATATTAAAAACATTTAAGCCTTGTGAAAAACTTACCCTACAGAAGCAAGGAAAACAAAGTGAATTCTCAGAGAGAAAGCAATCACTTATTTCCTTTACCATAAAACAAGAGTCAATGAGTTAAAATTTTAATAACACTGACCAAGTTTTTTACTATTCAAGAATTTGCTTTTCAGATTGTGCCTTTAAAATGTATCTATCTATATATTTGGATTAAATAAAATTTATACATCAAAAACATTTTCCTCAGAATTCTAATCTTAATTATAAACCATAACTTATCAAAGCATAGTCCAAACACAATACAATAATGCTACCATTTAGATTTATATGCTTCATCTGAAAAACTTATCTTACAAACAAGAGTTTTGCCCTGTTTCTCCAGAATAAATGCCCCTATGTATAAAACTTTAAATGATAATCAAAAAAGACAGATTCAAATAATTCATGCTATGCATTTTCCTTCATCGGTATTTGATAAAAACAGCCATCTGGTGTTGGAGCACCATCTTCCTTCTCACTCACGGTCTCTACAGTCCCAGAAGCAGACACAATACCATTGTTTTATCTGTTGAAGCTGTCTTCTGTTTCTCAGCAATAGCTGCACAAACAGCAATAATCTCATCACTTTCAAAGTCATAGTCAGGAATTGACTTTGGTGAGAAATATGTTACTTCTGCTGCTGATTCACTCTTTTTAATCCTCAGCACCACTTTCTGCTGCTCCT